>CAUYRH010040369.1:0-14822 GCA_963574655.1 Perodicticus potto | reverse complement strand
GTAATGAAACTGATTTTAAGCTAACTGTACAATAACCTTTACCCAAGCTCATACCTTCACAGAATTAGAAACCTAGTAACAGTCTGGTGGAAGAAATTTGTTATTTGTTATTGTATCCAGATCAAGTAGAATGATATTGAAATATTTCTTCTTTTTTTATTGTTTATAAGATTTCTGGAATTGCGGCTCAGCACCTGTGGCTCAATGGGCTAAGGCGCCAGCCACATACACCTGAGCTGGCGGTTCGAATCCAGGCCGGGCCCACCAAAGAACAATGACTGCTGCAACCAAAAAATGGCCGGGCTTGTGGTGGCTGCCTGTAGTCCCAGCTACTTGGGAGGCGGAGGCAAGAGACTCGCTTGAGCCCAGGAATTGGAGGTTGCTGTGAGCTGTGATGCCACAGCACTCTATCCAGGGTGACAGCTTGAGGCTCTGTCTCAAAAAAAAAAAAAAAAGAGTTCACTCTTCCCATAGTTTTAGACACTAAACTCCGGAAAGAGCCAGGAGAGGCCGACGCTGGGCTGACGCTGTCTGATGAAGCGTGAAGCCTGCGAGAGGCATCCGCGGCCCTGCCCGGGACCCACCTTGCGGGTGATGTTGTGCACGTAGGGGCAGGTGTTGCAGGCGAAGCGGTAGCAACGCTGTCCCTCCTCCACGATCAGCCCATTCCCGCAGCCGGGGCAGAACAGCAGCATCGTCTCTACGCTCCTCAGGATTCCGCTCCCTGAGACTTCCGAGGCCGCTTTGCACCGACCTGCCGCCCGCCTCCCGCTCACATTGGTCCTGGCAGCCGTCCCTCCCCTCGGCCCACCAATAGACAAGCCGATTTTGCGTTCCCAGTCGACCCTATGGCAGGCCGTCTCGCAATTCTCGTTGGTCATCACAGACGCCCCGCCCCAAACCCACCAATGGCTGGGCTGCCTCGCTGGGGCGGGCTGCAGCTCCGCGCGTGCGCACTACGCCTCTCTAACGCGAACTGGCGGCGCTTACGGAAAACAGCGGCAGACTGGCGGCCTTAGAGGGAGCGGAAGATACAGGTCAGCCTGAGACGCCGGAGAATGATGAGGACGAAGAGGAGGCGCTGCCGCACTCCGAGGCTGTGGACGTGTTCCAGGAGGGTCTCGCCATGGTGGTGCAGGACCCGCTACTCTGCGATCTACCGATCCAAGTGCGCGCGTGCAGGAAAGGCGGGGCGCGGGCTGCCAAGGCAGAGGGTCGTGCCGGTCTGACCCGGGTCGTGCCCAGTATGGCCATGTGGGTGCTGTGGTCCGAGAACCTGATGAATGTTTCTCTGGGCATAGACGAGGTCTTCAGCTGGGCCGCCTGAGGCCAGCTAGGCGCTTGTCTAGGGCGCGGAATTTAAAGGGACCCTAGAAAACTTCTAGTCGGGATAAATGACATTTTTTTTTTTTTTTGAGACAGAGCCTCAAGCTGTCACCCTGGAGAGAGTGCCGTGGCATCCCAGCTCACAGTAACCTCTAATTCCTGGGCTTAAGCGAGTCTCCTGCCTCTGCCTCCCAAGTAGCTGGGACTACAGGCGCCCGCCACAACGCCCGGCCATTTTTTGGTTGCAGCTGTCATTGTTTGGCAGGCCCGGGCTGGATTCGAACCCGCCAGCTCAGGTGTACGTGGCTGGCACCTTAGCCCACTGAGCCACAGGCGCAGAGCCGATAAATGACATTTTAATGGTAATATTTTGAAAAGCCAAAATTTATTCAAAAACGATCTAAAGTCTAAAAGGTAAGCAGATTTTAAATGAAGACAAGATCAGTATTACTGCTTTTTCCATTTGCCTCAAGCATCAATCTGCTTTGGCTCAACACTGTTTTTAATTAATTTTTTATATATTTTGCCTCATGCGTGGTTCAAATTAACATGTATTTCTTAACTGTTATGTTAAAGTATGTATTACCATTACTGTTTTTTGTTAAATTTTGCACCTAAAAATGGGGGTGGCACTGGAGTCCAGGGTGTTGAAGAAGTGGAAAACCCTAACATAGGAAGAACCCCTTCACTTCCTTACCCTTCATAAAATGGAGCATCACTTTCTGTCAGCTTGTTTTTCTTTGTTCTTGTTTGAGGTAGTAAAGAAAGCCAGTAAAGAAAGCCTGTTTCCACTCTTGGTCTTTTCTAGGTTACTTTGGAAGAGGTCAATTCCCAAATAGCACTAGAATATGGCCAAGCAATGACAGTCCGAGTATGCAAGATGGATGGAGAAGTGATGCGTAAGTGCTGTCCTCTCCCGTCAGGCCTTATGGTCTGAGCTTTCATGGGGGCACAATGTTAACTGCACTAGTTAGCAGAAATTCACTGCCCATGCCAGAGATATTGGGGCAACCACAAACCTGCCCTGCTCACAGTTCAGCGCTCAGTAGAGCTCCTGGGTTACCCTTCTGCCATCTGAGGCTATGGCTGTGGGTTCCCACCATGGCTTTTCTCCCCTTTGCGCCCATGGTTGCAGCTGTGGTAGTAGTGCAGAATGCCACGGTCCTGGACCTGAAGAAGGCCATCCAGAGATATGTGCAGCTCAAGCAGGAGCGTGAAGGGGGTGTTCAGCACATCAGCTGGTGAGTGGAACAGCAGCTCCCAGCTCCACCTGAGCACACTGCCACTAAGTGACAAGCTCCCTGGCATAAGAGTTCAGACAGGGTGGGTGCTTCTCCACCTGGGACTCCTGCCTCAGGTGCTCTTTCAAAACATACTGACTCTTTCATCTGTATCGCCCCACCCTGCTTGATATCTTCATTTGGGGACACTTTATACCATTTCTACTGTGTCTAGAAGGGGCCTTCCTAGACACAGATGGTGTGTTTATCAGGGCTCCTGTCTCTCCTCACCTACATGCTTCCAGCCCTCACTCTCCTTTTGGATAAAGTGTCATGTTAGCTGAGGCTTGGCAGTGCCACCTATTTTATTAGTGAAGTGTGTTTGGCCCTGCAGCCCTCTGAGAACAATGCCTCCTTACAGCTGCCTGACATCCCATTGGGCTGGTGCCTTGAGCCCCTGTCATGCATAGCCACTCAGCTTACCCTGCTCAGGGCATAAAATTTACCTGAATCCCCTTCTTGCAGGTCTTATGTGTGGAGGACATACCATCTGACCTCTGCAGGAGAGAAGCTCACAGAAGACAGGAAGAAGCTCCGAGAGTAAGTGCAGGCCACATCTTTAACTGTAGGAGGACATCTGGTCTGTTGCCCTCCAGGCCCTCATGTTCTGCCAGAGTAGGGCAGCCCCCTCCCAGGAGGTGATGCCTTCCTGCAAGGAGCTTCTTTGGGGCTCTCCCCACTAGAAGAATAGCAGGCAGAGGTACAGCTTGAGGGGCCCTGCTGTTTCTCACCAGCAGCAGCTCAGGGCTGCACAGTGCCAGGAGAAGGGAAATGAAAATGAGCATGGAATGAAAGGCTGCCCTGCTATTACAATGGGTCTACAGGAGAGTATCCACTACCACCTTCTGGCCCTCCTGGTATTTCAAATTCTTAGCCCTTCACAAGCCTCTGGTGGGGTGTCACAAATGTTCACTTCTATAGGTCAGACACTTACACCTTTCCTTTCCTTCCAGTTATGGTATCCGGAATCGGGATGAGGTTTCCTTCATCAAAAAGCTGAGGCAAAAGTGAACCTCCAGGTAAGGACAACTCTACACACTGGTGGTCAAGCTTTTTACAGAAGAATGGCGCTCTCAAGTTGTCCCCCTTTCACAGAAAGGATGTTGAAGGACCTCAACCTAGGTGTGGCCACCTGGGACTATCAGCATGAACCCTGCAGCCCTGAGGATTAGGACAGGATGAGCCAGCACTCTCTTCCTGTCTAATTGCCTGAGCCTGACCTCTCCTTGAGCCCAAATACCCTAACCACACAGCCAATCCTACAGAGTGTGGGCCTGGCTCTGTGTACAGAATAAATCTGTTTGCTTCTTAGTCTGAAAAGTCAAAAAGCCACAGAACCCTGTGTAGGTGAGACTAGGACTCCCCATCATGGTGGTAAGAGGAGATAACTAATGCAGGTATGTTCTAAAGCCCAGGTGTGTCACATCTGAGCCGTGGCCACTCCCCAAATCACATGATTCTGTTACCATGATCGCCACAGCATGGAGGAAACACTAGCAGAGCAGCTGTCTTTTTCTCCTTGTGGGGAAACAAGGGCACGCATCCCAGAGCCACAGTGGGAATGATGGTGTGGCACAGCCATTGTGGGTACTCTAGCCTCAACCCACAGGGTTCACCTACAGCAGTGCCTTCAAGCCCAGGTAGCACAGGATAGAAACTGGAGCTGCTGGGGTGAGGGGAGTACTTCCCAATGCCCCAGCATTGGTAAGGAATGGGGAGCAAGGTGCGCCTCTGACTGAGGGACTTCACTGGGGGGTGTAAGAGCCCATGCCTATGTCTGACACTGAGTCAGGCCAGGGACCTCCCTGGCCTCCCTCTGTAGCCCCAGCCAGAAACAAGGTTGAAGGAGGAAGAAGGCCTGGTCAAGTTAGTGGCAGCTAAAACGCTCCCAGTCCATTTATTGGCCACTTGAAGTGGTCGTCAAGAGACTACTTATTAGAAGATTATCACAGGTACTAGCATAAAAAAATGCCCAACAGTATGAAGGGTTCAACAGATGTGAAAAAGGCACAAAGGGTCTGTGTTCAGGAAACTGACAAGTCCCACAGGCCTGTGAGGCTAAGAGTGGTCGTGCCCATCTGAATCTGGCCTGCTGGAGTGCATGGCCGCCCATGCTGGCAGCCAGCTCAGTGGAGCTGAGCGTCCAGTTCATACTTCTCACAGAACTTGTCAGTGAAGGGGATGCAGGTGAGGAACTCACACCACTCACAGCGGACAGGATAGAAGTAGAAGAGGACCACCAGTCCAGCTAGGAGTCCCAGGAAGACCACCTGAAAGATGATGATCTGGCAGCGCTTACGGTACAGGTCAAACTTGCCAAAGCTAATGTAGGGCAGGAAGGCAAAGGAGAGGAAGAGGCCACTGATGAAGCCCGAGATATGGGCAAAGTTGTCAATCCAGGGCAGCAGCCCAAAGGTGAAGAGGAAGAGCACCACGGCGAGGAGCTTGAAGAAGGCACGCCAGGGCCGCGCCAGGATCTGCCAGCTCTGAAAGAGCTCCACAAAGAGACAGGCTAAGATGCCGAACTGCGAGCCCGCTGGGCCCACCTGGGGGGCAGAGGGGGTGGCTGTGAGTTAGTGGGGCTGAGTGGTCCCCCCTGAACCAGGGCCTCCTCTTTCCATCCCACCTCCCATGGCCAAGAGCAGCACATCAGGAGGGAAGAGCCACATGGAGATGCTCCCAGGCTGGGCGCTGTGGAGACCCAGACTACTGGAGCATGAGGGAGGCTCCCCACCCCAAAGGACAGCCTTACCTCTGCCCGGTATGGCAAGAAAATGGCACTGGCCAGGTTGCCAGTGACACCACTCAACAGGTAGATGATAGCTATTCGGTGCCAGCCTGCCAGCTTCTCCAAATCCCGCAGGACAGTCATCTGGAAGCAAACGGAGACCAGGCAGTGCAGGATCCTGTGGGGGTGGCGGGAGGCACTCAGCAGGGAAAGGGACCTCTCTACCACTCTCAACCAGCCACTCCTGGGATCCCTGAGACCCCACCACCTTGCCCACAGTGTCACTTGCCCAGCGTGCAGGAAAAGAGACAGCCACAGGCGGTAAAACTGGTCAGGCACCTCCGGGTTGAGGAAAGGCAGGAGCCCACACACATCATCCATGCAGTGCACCTGTGGGAGCAGCCCATCAGCACCCAAAGTGTCTGGGGAGAGGGGTGCACCCTCACCCTGGAGGCCTACCTGAGAGCAGAGTGTGGCCTCCTCATGGAAGTAGCCCCTCATGAAGTCACAGTATTCCCGGGAGGTGATCTCACACCTGGAAGGTCAGGTTAGAGTTTGGAGGGTGCCACTTTGCAGAGGACTACTGTTTCAGCTTACCCACACACCTTGTTTGCCTTGAATAAATCCAGACCCTTTCTCACCCCACAGGCTTCAATGTATCAGGTTATTTCAGGACTTGGTGAAGGAGAAGGGCATGGACCTAGGACAACTCTGACCCACCTGCCCTTGGTACCAATGCAGCAGGGCCGGCCTGTTATGACACAATCCATGTGGGGATGGTTGGTGTGGTTTCCAGCACTGTTTTTGGTGCAGATCTGGGTCACAGATAGTGGTGAGATGAGTGAGGACCTCCTCCAACCCTCCACCCCACACCATGTTTGGAGCAGAGCCCCACCAGGACAAGCTCATGAAGCAAAAAACAGGCCTTCTTTGACTTCAATCAGGCCATCCTAACCCTTAGCTGGGCCATCTGTCAAACTGGAATAATATCAGCAAACCTCCCAAGTCTTTTTCACCTAGCCCTCTTGCTCTGACTACTTGCTCAGAGGGGCAGGCTGTGCAAAGGCCAGGGGCACAGCATCTGAAAATGTGGGAGTCTCTGGCATTACTAATGGGGGTGTCACTTCCTGCCCCACAAACAAAGGTGACTCACCAACAACCCTCCACTCTAGCTTACCGGCCACTTGGTGATGTCTTCTGGCCACTCGTGGGGATCTTCAGAGGAGGGTTCATCACACACCCTGCATTAGCCGAGTGTGTAGGTCAGACCTTGCTCTGAGCCCCTAACATTGGTACCCTTCCACTCAACTCCACACCCCTCCATCACACCCTCCAGGAAAGCGTGGACAAAAGCAGGGAGGAAAGCAGCTAGCAGGACTGACCTGGGATCCTGGTGGCAGACAGAGCCAAACTGTCTCTTTTGGCCTGCAAAGTCTGGGGCGCTAGGATGGATGGGCCACTTCACCCACACTGCCAGGGTGGACTGTGAGGGGGACACAGGGTCAGTCCCTGGTCAGAACCTACTTGCCTAGTTCAGCCAGGACAATGTGGGGGCTCAGGAGTCAAAGGCAAAACCACTGAAATCCTCTCTGACTCTGCAGCTCAACACTGGAATTTACACTCCTGAAATGCATGTGCATGTGGACAGACATCTATTCTACATCTAACAGAATAGATTCTGTTATGAAGAGTTCAACACCATAATTACTAATAACTTAAAATTACAAACAACTTCTGTGTCCTAAGTCAGGGAACTTGTATAAACTGTGGCACCTGCATATAAAATGACGTGATAAAATCCTGGATTATCAATCTTTCAAAAAACTGTTTAGTGGGGAAAACTTGAAGATGCGTGCACACAAACAGGATGCATACTGAATGAGTACACCCAAATCCAAAGACCAAATCAAAAAATCAAGTGTTACTCTAATGGATGAGGAGATAAGGAGGATGGAGATACTGAATGAATTTGACAGTCAGGGCCTCACACACATACAGATGATGCCATGTGCCAAGGACAAAAGTAAAGAATCTACATGATCCTTTATGGGTCTCTATGAAGTCTGAACACATACAGTGCAGGCGAGGATGGGAGTTGGGACAGGGGAACGCACCGAGCACTCCTCCTCTGAGGTCTGAACGCAGCCCGACCTGTCATTCCGCACGCAGCAGGCGGAGTGCTTCTCCCTATCGCGGGCTGCATGGATGAAGCTGTGCACCTGCGGGTCCTGGCGCATGCAAGGTGAAAACTTGGCGCCCAGATGGATGAGGGCCTCCTGTGGGTGAAGGGGGATGTGCAGTTTCAGCCCCAGGCCATCTGCACACCTGATGCTTCCAGGCAGAGCCCCACCAGGCTCTGCCTCTAGCCACGCCCTCACCGAGCTGGGCCCGATCCAGAAGTTCTCCTGCTGCACATACTTGACGTTCTCATAGACCCCGCGGTTCCGCAGCACCTGGGAGGTTGGGAGCAGGATCAGACAGGCCAACTTGGGCTGTCTCCTCCCAGACCAGGGTGGGAGGGGTTCCAGAGCCCACACTGCATTCATCTCGGACCCGGGGAGGGCACAGGGGCTCACCGAGTCCACCGTCTCGTGCTGCGAGAAGCCCACGGGCGCGATACCGTAGATGCACACGGCTAGAATGGTGACCAGCGAGTGCACGAAGGTGAGCCAGTAAGTGAAGAAGGGCCTGCGAGGCGGAGCGTCAGCGGGGGCTGTGCCCAACCCGCAGCCCCCACCCTCACCTGGAAGCCTCCCTCCTAACCCAAAGGACTGGCGGCCCAGGGCTGCACTGCCATGACACCCATACCTGTGGTCATCCATGTCCTCGATCTGGCGCTTGACATAGCTGTCTATGCGCTTGCGGTAGGTGCGGTTGGTGAGCCGTCCCACCATGCCCAGCCCGTACGGCCGCTTCTCTCTGGCAAAAAGTTTGCGCACCGGCACTGCGATGCGCTGGCCCCGGCGGGGCCCTGCAGTGCTCACTACCTCCTGCCGAAGCCGCACCTTGGGCTGTGAGGCTGCCGCACTGCCTTCCTTCTGCTTCCGCCAGCCACGCTCCAGGGGCCTGGAGGGAGCCAGCGCATGGACCTTCGTCCTAGACTCCCAACCTGCTGCCGTCCCTTCCTCCCCCGCACCTAGGAACTGGGGCACCTGCGGATCACTGTGCATCCCCGGACTATCAGGGAAGATGCCTGCTGAGTCAAGCCTCCTCACCAGGAGAAGAACAGCCCTGCCCCCTCCCCCCAGGCCATGGCAAGGAGGAAGGAGCCAGGACCCACCAGAGTACTGGTTCTCCACTTTGGCAAGTATTTACTAAACCACCTGCTCCTCCCCACTGGCTTCTGTCCATTCCCTGTGCTCTGGGATTATTATCCCATGCCACAGGTAGGCAGTAATGCGGGGGTCATGTCCAGCCCCAGGCCTCCTGCCTATGGTGGATTCCCAGTGCATGAAGTGTCCCTTTATGTCACCCCCAGACTGTGAATGTCCAGCCTTGCCCAGCTGCTCCTGAGGGGCCACAGGCTCTCCTGCTAGACCCTCATGTGCCTCCCACACTCACAGCATCAGGTGGCTGCGCTCAAGCTCACTGCGGTCTAGGGCCCCACCGGTGAGGTCTGTCTGATCTGGTGCTTTCTCCCAGTCCTTGAGCGCTGCCTCTGAGGGGGACTCAAACACTTCATCTGGGTACGTGGACAGCTCCTCGTGGAGGATACCTTCCTGAGCAAACATGTGAGGTCAGGGTGGATGCAGAGATGAAGAGGACAGGGGTGATGACCTGGGCGCTTCTTACCCGGGCAAAGAAGGATGTATCCAGTTCATCTGGGAAATCAGCTGTGTCCTCCTCCAGAAAGCTGGCAGGAGTAAAGCTTCGGCGCTGGGCCCGGCGCAAGGTGCCATCCCTAATCGAGCGGCCCTGGGGGCAAAAAATTGAGCGAGGGCCCAGGAGCCAGCCCCACCCCCACCCTGGGCCCTGCACCCACCTTCACCAATGCTGCTGCTGCCCGGAAGCTCATCTTGGCCACCGACTCACGTTTGCGCCGCCGCGGGAGCCGGTTGAAACCTGAACGGGAGCTGGAGAAGGAGCAGAGGGAGGCAGCACCTGGCGTGATGGGCGTGTGCGGGGCACTCAGGCCATCCACAGCATCATCTGCCACCCGGAAGGCCCGGCCACGGGCTAGGGGGTCTATGATCTGGTGGAGGGGAGGGTATGCTAGGGTCAGGGGTGGGTCAGCAACATGGGGGCTCCCCACATACCCAGGCCTACACAGCCTTGCACAAAGTCATGAGTGCTTCCTCTCTCACTGTTTGTGGGTATCCTCCCCACCCTTCAGCCCCTAGAGGTCCTCCCTGGTAGTAAGGTCTATGCACTGCTGCTCATCCAGAAGCTGAGCCCTGGGTGCTATCCTAGGACCCAGTCCCCACCACAAAATTCTCCTCCCCAAAGAGTATCTCGAGTGTCCTCAGGGGACTGTCTGACCACTCTTTGTGGCCAAGAAACCTCCTCTGCTCAGGCAGGCTATGTCCCCGGCTCCAGCCCAGAGGACAATAATGAGGGGCCTAAAGGGACAGCAGCCGGCATCATACCTTCTGCATGCCCAGCTGGCATGGCCCCACGTACAGTGGGGGGGGTGTCTCAGTGCTGGTCAGTGACACATTGTCCTGGCTGGGCAGGTCCAATTCCCGGATGACTTGGGGCTTCAGCTTCCCATAGCGCTGGCTGCAGTGACGGATGCTCTTGCGCTGCCATTTCTGGGTGCTGTCGCTGTCCTTGCTCACTCCAAACCAGTCAGCTGTCCCCCTGGCATAGGAACGACTCAGCAAGGGGCAGGCAGATCCCCCTGCTCCCACACAGGGGGCTTCAAAGGCCCTCCTCCAGGCAGCATGCCCTGCCCTAGGCCTCCTGTCTCTCTAGGGTCCAAGGTCCAGGTAGTCATGGTCTAACTAAGAGGATGAGTATGTGCTGTCCCTAGCCTCCGGCTCAATAGTTAGCCAACTCCAACCTCCCACTAGGCTGCAACTAGCAGGCCTTGCCCAGCTAAGCACTTCACACAGGCCCTCACAATCCCTGAAGGGGGACTAAAGAGGATACTGCGTCTACACAGGCAGCTGAGAGCTCAGCCCAAGGAAGCTCAGCCCAGACAGCAACCCAACCCAGTACACCACAGGATTCAGACAGCAGGCACTGCTCCACAGCCCTTGGACATGCAAACAAAACACTGGCAGCACCCACTGTTAAGCACCCCAAGGAATGTCAACCACACTGGCAGCTCCCAAGAGGCCACATGCCATGCATACGCCAGAAAACACCAACACACTCATGACCTGCATGAGGCACCTGAGCAGGGACCAAGATAGAGACTGGCGCTGTGGGAGGGCCCTGCGGGCCTGGGGACCCAAGAGGGGCAGAGTGTGGACACGCCCAAAGCGTACTTGTCGGCTGCTGAGAGGCCAGAGCATTAGGGAAGTGGGAGAAATGGAGGGTGAGTGCTGGGGTGGGGATAAAGGAAGCAGTCAGTCCCTAGAACAGCATGAAGACAGGAGGCGTGGGGACTAAGACTGAGGGGAACACTGGACAAGAGGGCCCCTGCCCCAGTCCCAGCCCAGTGTCCCTGCCTCTGTCCCCACCACCTCCAGCCCCCACCTCATGGCGTGGCTAGGGTGGTGCAGTACCTGCGAATGGTCTGTGTGATGGACGTCTGGCGCTGCAGCACTGGCCTCCGGGGCTCAGGGTGGGGCGAAGGGACATGGACTGTCTCAGCTGGCATGCTCACACTCCGCAGGAAAGCCTGGCGCCTCAGGGGCTGGCAATAGGGTCATGGTGAGGGCCCTGGGTGAGGGTGTGCACCCACAGCCCCTGCTGGTCAGGGCCTACCTGCAGGAAGCCAGGCTCCTCTGCTGCTGGGGGTGCCGCAACCGGGATGTCTAACTTCAGCCAGGGGGGCTTCTTGCGCTGCAGACTGCTCGTGCTGTCTCTGCGGGCCTCACTCATGGTTCCAGGGAGAGCGAGGCAGGCCTGGCAGTGGGGGGAGGGGGAATTTCAACAACAACAACACTGACAGAGCTCTGAAGACCGTCAGGCCCAGACACTGACACGCTTGCCCCCCCAGACAGTGCCAGGCGCATCCGAGGTCCTCAGACAATGTACATCCTCCACAGACCACTCTTTGAGTACCTACTATGACCAAGGTACTGTTCTAGGTGCTTGGGATGGACTGGTAAAGAAATAAGACAAAATCCTTACCCCCTAGGAGCATACAATCTAGAGAACAATAAACTGACAAATAAGTAAATATACTCTGGTAGAAAAAAAAAAAAAGATGCTAAGTGTGATAGGGAAAAGAGCGGATTATGGTCCTCCGTTCTGGTTCCTCAGTAGGAGGCAGTGAGGTCTCCTTGGAGGTGACATGAACAGAGGCTTGAGGGAGGAGAATAAGTGAGTGCAGCTGGGGCTACAGAGGGCCCCACACATGAGCAGCCAATTCCAGGTCCTAGTGAGATTGGGGCTCATCCCCATCTGCACCCCTTCCTAACCCAGATGTCACCCTCTCAACCATGACTTCCACTGAAGGACACAGAGGTCCCTGGTGGCACCAGGCTCCTGCACGCAAATGACTGTCTAGGAATGGCGCAGACACCACAATGACCACCAGGCGGTGCCATGTGCCCAGAAACAGCCATGAGGGGCTCTGCAGGGGGTGGGAGTAGGGGTGTAATGAGAAGCAATGCACCCCAAACCTACCACTTGGGCACACAAAGGAGTCCAGAGCAGAGAAGCCAGCATTTGATTTGGGCCGCCAGGTGACTATGAGACAGTACTGGCCTTCTTGGGACTCTCCTCCCTTGTACCTTGGTGATAGATCTGCACCCCTCCCCTCATCAAATGGGACAACAGGATCTGGAAAGTGACAGAGGTCCAAGATTGGAAGCATAACAGGGACACAGAGAGTGGGGGGATCGCTGGTGCTTCCTGAAGCAATTTTGGGCAGAAAACCCAAAATTCCTCAGCCTCTTCAAACAGCTCAGATCCTGACAGACTCTGAGCTACAGAGTCATAACCCTCCCACTAATGCCCCCAGAAATGGCTTCCACTTGTGAGTCTCCCTCCCAACTGCCTGAAGGGTCTACAAAGTAAGCCCCATCCAGACCATACAAGAAGGAAAACTGAGGCCTAAAAAACAGAGGTTTTCCTTGCTCAAGGTCACATATTCAGGGCAGCATACTAAGAACAGTCCCAAGACACTGCCCATAGCTGCTAATGGCTTTATACTAGCTAGGGACAGTCCTAGAACAGTGCTCATGGCTCCTAGTAGCTCTCCACTGACCAGAGACAGCTCCCAGGTGTTGCTCACAGCTCCTGCTGGTCCTACAAGGGCCAGAAACAGGCCAAGTGGGAGGGTATCCTTCCAAATGCCTTCTCCTAGCTCTCAGACTACCCTCACATTCCAGCCCCTTCTCTGAGCTGACCATACTTTTCAGGTCCCGGGGAGCAGCTTTCCTGGGCAAAGCTCAGGGAAGCCCCCAGACGTGGGGTCTTTCCAACCACATGGCCCCCCAAGTCTACAGTCCTCTCACTGCCCTCAGCTAGCATGATCTCAGGGCCTGCATCTGTCCCCGCTCACTGGGAGGGCCTCTGCCCCCAGACATTTTGATCTCTAGGCTGTGTGGGCCCCAGGGGCCTTGTGGGCAAGGGGCCAGGCACCAAGCAAGAGGGAGACCCCTCAGCATTTCACTAGGGAAAGCCATGCTACCTTCCATCCATCCCAAGGAGCCACTCTGGCCCTGCCACCCAATAGTCACATGCCTGAGCTACTTTCAGTGTTCTTGCCTAGAAAATGGGTCGTTGTGGGGTCCATAAAAATGCAGGGCCACCACTGGAGTCACCACACCAAGTGCCAGAGGACACCCCATGGGAGCCTCCCCACCTGTGCCCAGCCTCTCTAGTGACATCCAGCTGAGGCCTTCACTCAGGAGTGCCAACAACCTCTGCCACCCAATCAGCTCATACTATCCATAACCCCCATGGCACCTGCACTCCCCCCAAGACCTGTCCTCACACCTAGCTCCCACCCATCCCAGAGCCCCTCAGCAAATGCAGTCTCCCAGCCTCCCATGCACCCCAAGACCTGCAGCCTCAGTCAGGCTGCCCAGTTCCAATCTGGCACAGCACGGCACAGCAGGGGAGTTCATTCATACATGTGCAGTCCTCTGTCCTGTCCTTGCTGGGTCCACAGTGCTGAAGACAAGGCTTTCTCTGAAGCCTCTGGTAGGTCAACACCGATCACTGCAGAGCACAGGCCAGCACCATGATCTGGGGTAGCAGAGGATTCTTCAAAGAGCTAAGTCCTCTACTGGGTCTCGCAGGAGGGACTGACTGGTGTGACAGGGTAGGAGTGGGAACAGCATGGGATAGGAGGTGAGGAGGTCTGAGGCTATAAGCACACACAGGGAGCCTGACATCCCCCCTGAGTCCCTACCTGAGGTGGCCTTGAGAAACACTGCAGTTCAGTTCATGAGGCGGGCACCACCCCCATGCCCTCTCCACACAGCTCCAGGTCCAGTAGATGGCCGAGGACACCCACCCTGCCCTCAGTGCTGTGTGACCCCAGCCTGCCATATCCCTTTGTCCCTGGCTCCCCATCATGGCCTCAAGTGAGTGGGATTCACAAGGCATGGGGGGTGGGGTAGAGGATACTGTACCACAGCAGGAGCAGGGGAGGGGCAGGCCCAGGCTAGACAAAGAGTCTGGGCCAGGGAGCCGCACATTGCCTTCCAGAAACAGTGGCTCAGTGTCCAGGCCTTCCCCAGGCACACAGTGGGCTCTTGTTCCCAGACAGGCCCTCAGGGGGAATACCAGCAGCATCTCCCCTCTGCTAACCCCACAGTGCAAGGAAAACCATGGCCCACTGAGAGCCTGACTGCCTGGGGTCACACAACAGGCATTAACTCCAGCAGCGTTCATGGCTGCCGACCCTGGCCAAGCCACATCAGATAGTACCCACAGGGGCATCTAGAAGTCAGGTGGGAGGCCGGGTGCAGTGGCTCATGCCTAGCACTCTGGGAGGCCAAGGTGGGTGGACTGCCTGAGCTCACAGGTTTGACACCAGCCTGAGCCAGAGTGAGACCCCACCTCTAACAATAGCCAGGTGTTGTAGAAGGCATCTGTAGTTCCAGCTACTCCAGAGGCTGAGGCAAGACAATCGCTGGAGCCCAAGAATCTGAGATTGCTGTGAGCTGTGACACCACGGTACTCTACCAAGGGCAACAAAGTGAGACTCTGTCTCAAAAAAAAAAAACTTTCCATTGACTTAACTCAATTACTGTACTTATCAAGGACCAGTAGCAAAGTTCACCAGCTGGCACTAGTGCATAGACCATACTTTAAGCCTCACTGCTCTACTAGTACTCCTGGGCAGAGGGAAGACAAATGAGAAAAATATAGCCTCTACCCTCGAGTAGCTTAAAATCCAGTGGGGTAGACAGTCTGGG
>CAUYRH010040366.1:0-39494 GCA_963574655.1 Perodicticus potto | reverse complement strand
CTCTTCTGTGTTCAAGGAAAAAAGTATACAAATAATTTTCTGTGACCTGTATTGCCTTCATAATTTATATAATATGATTGAAATAGCAAGATGCTTGGGAAAGTTTAAATTAAAAAATCACATTATAACAAAGACATCTGTCTTCTCATTCATATGCTTGCTGTATGCTATCTATGATCTGCAAAAATCACCACCAGTTAATTATTGCCTAAAACATTTCAGTGATTTCTTTTTGCAATCAAATTGCAATCCACAGTTCTGTGGATGATTTACAAAGCTGGCATAAATTCCAGTCTTTCTTCCCAAGTTCATTTCACGTCATTCCACCATTTGTTTACCTTGTTACCACCACTGTTCTTCCTGTGATTGCCACCTTTCAAATTCTTCCTCTCAGGTGCTTGGTGTTTCCCCTACTCTTTCTGCTGGCCTTTGTAAAATTGTCTTCCAGGATCCAAAGCTCAGTTGGTTAAGTTAATGAAAACATACATCATTTTTGGTTTCCTGGGTGTCTAATATATCAAAGCAAAGGAAGTAAAAGAAAAGAGTAGCTTGAAATGAACCTGGAAAGGTAAGCAGGGGGGTGAGCCACAAAGTCAATTTTGTGAGTGGACTTGACTTGAAAGTTGGGAGATGATTTCATGTGAAATATGGTTCCCTTGATAACATTTATAAAGACTGTTCATTTCCATAGGGAAGAGTTAGTGTGATGCCTAGTAAGAGAGCAAGATCGGTTACATCAATTACTCAGAATAGCAGCAGTAATTAAACAAAAAACTAAGAGGGTATTTGAAGGGAGAGTATTAGATGTATCTGTCTTGACCTAAATGTCCAGAAGACCAAAAGAGATGTTTTAAGTGGTGCTTATATGTAGAGAGGCTGTGCCTACATACCTTCATATTATCCTTATGACAAGTGTCACCCAGGAAATATTAAGCTTAACACAATAAGATTGTTTGGCATGGAGGCCCACAACTGGAACCTTAGAACTCTGGAAGGCCAAAGTTGGTTGATCACTTGAGCGCAGGAGTTTGAAAGCAGCCTGAGCAAGAGCGAGATCCCCATTTCTACTAAAAATAGAAAAAAGTAGCCAGGTGTTATGGTGTTTACCTGTAGTCCCAGCTCCTCAGAAGGCTGAAGAAAGAGGATCACTTGAGCCAAAGAGTTTGAGGTTGTTGTGAACTATGATGACAACACAGCACAACTCAGGGGGACAGAGTCAGAGTCCTTCTCATGCCTGTGTACACACACAAAAAACAACAAGAAAACAAACAAAAAACAAAACACATAAGAGTAACTTCCGAATGTTACAAAAAATAATTGTACCCATATAGAATATTATGTATTGTACATTACTAAGCACCAGACACTGAACTAATTCTTAGACGTTTATGCTAATTTCTGACAGCATCTATGTGAAGTAACATGGCCACTTGATAGCTGAGGAAACTGAGGCTTAAATCTATTAAAATGTAATCCAGATTGCACAGCTATAAAACATTTATATTTTAACGCCAAACCCTATACTTTTCTGGTAACTTTTTCTTCCTTTTAAATATGATGGTAATCTGCTTTCTTTAAATATGATGGTGTTTGCCTTTTCTGTGTTTGGATTTACTCATTTTATATAGAAGCATTTTTATGCAACATTTTCAATATCTAGTCATTAGTTTTAATGGAAGGCAGTGACTAGAAAGCAGTTGTAATGTGTCTGAAGTTTTGTGTGGAACACAAATATATGTGTGTGTGTGTGTGTGTGTGTGTTATGATAAGCATAACTAACCTAGAAATTTCATAACTCCATCCCATGTGCTGTTAAGGGAATCATTTGTTTGAAAGTTTGATGTGGAGCTTCTGTATTTTTATGAATATCAATATCTGACTGCCTGTATCTGTTGATTTTCCCAGGCAACTTTCCTCTCTCTTTTTACTTAAATCCAAGTCAATTCTTAGCCATATTTCATTTACAGAATTACATCTGTGTTGTTTCCTGTTGCAATAATCTCTGTGCTCAAATGCAAAAATGAGAGAAAATGCACCTCTATGTCATTCATTGTATCTCTGTTTTCTTGGACATATACCTAAAATTAAATGCTGAAATGCCACTATAATTATACTTACCAGCTCAAGTATGGCACACACAGAGAAAAATGCACATGAAATTAAATGCAAAACCCATTATAATATCACAAACTGAATGCTTATGCAAGCACCACTGAGGTCGAAGAAGAAAGTGTTAGTAGCACCCCCAAAATCACCTTCATTCCTTGGCCAATAACTTACTCAAGATAATAAATATCTTGATATCTAATGCTGAGTCCATCTTTGCTTTTGGTTGAGAATCTTATATTGTGTCATGTGGGTTCTTTTACTCAGAATTGTCCTTGACAGACCCATTCTTGCCGTGTCATGAAGTGATATACATATTTCATTTATTTTCATTGTTGCATAGCATACCATTTTATGAACATACTAAAAGGTATTTATCTCTGCACTTTTGATGGACATGTAGTTTTTCCCAGTATGGGCATTTTGAATAATGCTGCTTAGATCAATCACAAATAAATCTCTTTGTTCATATACTTCTTTTGGAGATAGATCAAAGAATGGCACATTGAGTCTTCTTATATAGATAAACTGGAGGTTTGGTGAATTAATAGTTCACTAAAGGGTCTGAATGGATGTATTACTACATATCCTTCCTAATACTCAGTACTGTCTTTTTAAATATTTTTTCCTTTTTCTTTCTTAGCAATCTGATGAGTATAGTGTGGTATTTCATTGTGATTTCAATTGGCATTTCCCTGATTGCAAATGAGTTGGAGGGCCTTTTCTTACATTTATGAGCCATTTGGATATTCTGATTTGTAAAGAACCTCACTATGTCTCTGGACAATTTTCCTACCAGGTTGTTCATCATTTTCTTATTGATTTTAGTTGTTTATAACTCATTTGTATGCTGTAACTATGTTGTGTTGGTTACATGTGTTGCAAAAGTCTTTTCTATTTGGTTTGTTTTTCCTCTATTTTTATGGTTTTTAATTTTAAATCAATATGTTTCTTCATTATCTGTTGTTTTTGCATTGTAATTAATTAATAATTCTAGACCAAAAAAAAATAGACATAATTTTCTATAGTATACCCTGGTATCATTACCTATGTATGCATGTAATTATTTTGGTTTTTATAATTAAACCTACAATGTACTTAGTATTTATATTTACATAAGGCATAGATAATATTTAAATTTCATATTTAATATACAGAGTGTTCTCTGTGAACCATTTATGGGCTGTGAATTAATGCATTATATTTTTTTCCAGATCAAAATGTACCATTCTCATACATGCATTGACTATTTTAAACCATATTTTTTATACATACTTGAAAATTAAAATTTCAGTTTGCACATGCACATACATTTGCACTCACACAAATACAAACTTGTTGAAATTTTTATTAGAATAGCAGTAAATCTTAAAATTGTCATTAGGAGAACTGGTATCTATGAAACATTTCTCTTTTTTTTTTTTTTTGAGACAGAGTCTCACCTTGATGTCCAGCTCGAGTACAGTGGTAGCACCCTAGCTCACAGCAACCTCAAACTTCTGATTCAAGCAATCCTCCTGCCTCAGCCTTCAGAGTAGCCAGGACCACCTGTGTCCACCAAAACACCTGGATAATTTTTCTACTTTTAGTAGAGACAGGTTCTTGCTCTTGCTTAGCCTGGTCTCAAACTTCTGACCTCAAGGAATCTTCCCACATTGGTCTCCCAGATTTCTGGGATTACAGGTATGAGTCACCATACCTGGCTGGAAATATATTGAACATTGACAATGTCTTGATTTATTTATATCTTAATGTCTCCCAAAAATGATCAGATGTTTTCTCTCTCTCTCTCTTTTTTTTTTTTTTTGTAGAGACAGAGTCTCACTTTATCGCCCTCAGTAGAGTGCCATGGCAGCACACAGCTCACAGCAACCTCCAACTCCTGGACTTAGGCGATTCTCTTGCCTCATCCTCCCGAGTAGCTGGGAGTACAAGTGCCCGCCACAATGCCTGGCTATTTTTCTTTTTTGCAGTTGGGCCAAGGCCAGGTTTGAACCCGCCACCCTCGTATATGGGGCTGGCGCCCTACTTGATGAGTCACAGGTGCTGCCCAATGATTAGATGCTTTCTTAGAATTTTGATATTGGCCTTTTTGCAAAGTATGTGTATAAATTGTATGTTGCTATAATGAATTGTTTCATTTTTAATTTATTTTTATTGACTTTTACATATAAAAATTAAATTTGGATATTGACTTTGTATCTAAAAAGAAAAAAAAATTTAAATCTCTAGTAACCAAAAACACAAATATATTTACATACATTAATATTTAACATCACCTTATAAATAATATTAAAAGTAATCAAGAGCTTATCAACTAAATGTAATTATTTTCTTTATTACACATTGTTATTTTCTAGTTATTTTATTATTTTAATTTATCTTCAGATAAAGAACACATTCATATGATTTCAGATTTTCAAAGTTTCTTCAGACTTCCTTTATGAGTCAATAAACAGTCAATTTTTATATATTGACCTTTTAAAATACAGACTCTGTCAGTAGATGTAGCGGCTCATGCAGGTTAAGTGAAATGTCTCAAATATCCTGTTCAAATACTTGTCCACAGCCCCTCCCACCCCGGCATCATGGAAAAGATAGAAAGCTGCATTTTCCAGAATTCCTGTTAGGAGGCACTCTGGCTATTGGCATTCCTAATGGATTTCAATGATATTGTCTTATATGCTCATTAAACTGCTTATGTCTTACTGAGTGTTGGGAATTGTGTATGGTACATTATAGATATTACATGAAGCCTAGATAAAGCTATATATATTAAGAGTGTCTGCTGGTCAAGAGCTTCACAATTCTAGCTGACCTCAATCTGTCATGATTTGTAATGTTTCATGATTCATCTCTGAGAAGGTCAATATTTGCATAGTCTAACCTTAGTCATGCAATTTAGCTCTTCGAAGGCCCCAAATAATATGTGTAGTATTCTGTAGGATCTATGTTTTTTTCACAGACTTTGTAGTCCAAAGAATCTATTTACTTAGTCTGTCAAGGTTCTAAATCTCTAACTCATCCTTTCCAAAATTCTTATAAGCTCTTATTACTAAAGGAGCTCCAAGTCTGGACTCCCTTCCTGGCTTTTCTTTTCAAATCTTGGTCTTAACATCTTATACCTTGTTAGTTTTTCAAGGCTTTAAGGAAAATGTTTGTCTAATTACTCAGAGCAGTACAAAATCCAGATTTCCCGGTTCACATATTTACCATAAGTGAGACTCATTGACATTTTCTTTTCAATATATTTTTGAGGACATCAGTTAAATACTCTTTATTATTGAAAAAAACAAACCACGTTTTATAGGGACATGGACTATTTTTGTCAGTTATATTCCTAGACACAACATTTTAGCACAAGGCCTAACACAGAGTTTATACTTACAGAATATATATTAAAAAAATAAATTTATAATATACTGTTTTATTTAATTCTTAAAGAATCAGTATTTTCAAACTAGTAATCAAAGGCATATGTTTTTTCATATTTATGATAAAGAGGGTATTATACTAATTTTTCTAACTAACTCAACCATTATATACTAATAATTTTCTTCAGTTGCTCACTCACCTTACGTATAGAAAAGCTTAGCTGTCCTAGGTTATATCCCAGTACTGTAAATTCTGCCAGTGACACTTTCCTGGGAATGAGTATATGCCAAATTACTCCAATTTTGTGGTGTAAAAAAAATGAAGCTAACTGATCTCCTCTTCAAATTTTCTTGAAAGATAGATATTATTTCTGGAAAAAATAGTCTTCATATTTTTCCCACTATGCTACTTTTGATAAAGTAGAATACCTTTTATAGATTGAATGCTGAAGACAGAAAAGATTGATGGGTTCGAATTTATTTTATAAAAACATTTTATCTTAGCACTGTCCCCTAATAGTAAGAAATCTTGGTATATTAACCTACAAAAATTAAAAAGTCAAATAAATTTGCCAGATGAGAAATATTTTCAGGGAGAAACTTAACCAATATTTTCTACATTCACTCAAACATCTAGAGCAGTGTTTTTCAACCTTTTCATCTCACGGCACACTTGAACCTATGGTTTAACTTCCGCTACACACTTAAATTATGTTGATCAAAAAAAAAAAGAGTGAAAAAATATATATAGTTATATACTTACTGTGCTTTGAACTTATTTTGAAAATAATTTAATTAATGATATTTAAAATATTTGGAGCACGTCTAAGATCCTCTCATGGCACACCAGTTGAAAAATCACTGATCTGGAGTCTAGACCTTGTACTAGATAAGAAATAAGGCTTTGATTAGCATTTCTTTGATAATTAGGATTAATGAATATTTTTTCATATGCTTGTTAGCCTTGTCTCTCTTCTTGAGAGAAGGTTCTATTCATCTCACTTGCCCATTGGTATAAGGGATTGTTAACTCTTTTTTGTTGCTTGATTTGAGTACTCTGTAGATTTTAGTTATCAAGCTTTTGTCCAATTCATAATATGCAAATCACCTAACCCCAGTAAAAATGGCCCACATCACAAAGTCTCAAAGCTGCAGATGCTGGTGTGAATGTGGAGAGAAGGGAACAATTGCTACACTGCTCATGGAACTTCAAACTAATACAACCCTTTTGGAAGGAAGTATGGAGAATCCTCATTTGATCCTGCAATCCCACTACTGGGCATCTACCCAGAAGAAAAAAAAAAATCATTTTATCATAAGGATATTTACACTAGATTGTTTATTGCATCTGTTTTCAATGGCCAAGTTGTGGAAAGAACCTAAATGCCCACTGATCCAGGAATGGATTAATAAGCTGAGGTATATCTGTATCATGGAGTACTATTCAGCTACTAAAAAGGATGGTTGCTTTACAACTTTTGTATTAATTTGGTTGAAGTTGAAATATATTCTTCTTAGATAAGCATCACAAGAATGGAGAAACAAGAATCCAGTGTACTCAATTCTTCTTCTTCTGCTTCTTCTTCTTCTTCTTCTTCTTCTTCTTCTTCTTCTTCCTCTTCCTCTTCTTCTTCTTCTTCTTCTTCTTCTTCTCGACAGAGTTTCACTGTATTGTCCTTGGTAGAGTGCCATTGCATCACAGCTCACAGCAACCTCAAACTCTTGGGCTTAAGTGATTCTCTTGCCTCAGCCTCCCACCAATGTACTCAATCCTTATATGAGGACAATTGATGCTAGTACATGGTGGGGAGGCAAAGAGAGGGAAGGAGGGAGGGAAATGTGGGGTCACAGTGTGACACACTTCTTGGGGACAGTACACTATTACTATAGGGACTTTACCCAGAAAATGCAAGAAGCGTAACCTGGATCTTTGTATCCTCAATGATTCCCCAACGATAAAAAAACAAAAGAAAGAAAGAAAGAAAAGAAAAGAAGTATGGCTATTTCACCAAGATTGTTTTACACCTGTCAGTATACAACTAAACTGTTGAGTAGTACGTGTACCTTAACACTTCACAAAATATCAGGAAATGTGAACAAATTGGTTTTCATTCACTCTAAGTTTGAGAATGAAGTGACTGCATTAAACAGATACATAATCAATCCTTACTTGTTTAATTCAGAAATTTATTTAAATGTGACTACTTCCTTAGTCACCTAGAAGTATATTGTTTATGAAAAAATTTTTAAAACCTCATGTATACCACTCTCCCATTTATAGTTTATTCAAACCACCTCTACTAACTTGCTTCTTATTTAACCAAGCATATTCTTCCTTCAGAGACATCAAAATGTAGCATTTGCTGTTTTCTCTGCCAGAAGGATGCATTACTCAGGAATATTTATGGCTCTTCCATCACTTTATTTGGGCCACTGGTCATATTTTACCCAATTTGAAAGTTTTTCAACCTTATTTGATTTAGTTCTCTC
Source organism: Perodicticus potto (assembly GCA_963574655.1). Lineage (NCBI taxonomy): Eukaryota > Metazoa > Chordata > Mammalia > Primates > Lorisidae > Perodicticus > Perodicticus potto. Next base: position 31,524 of record CAUYRH010040366.1, on the reverse strand, counting down.
TTTCTCGTATCCTTTTTTAAATTTTTCTTCTTGACCGCTATGACTTTTGACATGACATAAGCAGGTTTGTTTATTGTCTGTGACCTCACGATGGAATGTAAGTTTTATGAGAGCAGGTCGTTTGGTTTGTCCCTGGCAATATCCTAACACCTTAAAGGGGGCAGGTACGGAGCCAGCTCAGTATACCTGCTTGTTGAGTAAACAACAAATGAGGATCTTTGTTACACAGCCAGCCAGTGGAATCAGGGTATGGATTCCTGTCTCATAGGAATCTGGCAAGGATTCCTGTCTCAAAGGAATCTGTCAGGACCAGACTATCCCTATAGCTTCCACATCATTATCATACAGGGTACCTTGTAGATTCTGCTTTGCTGAAAACTTTTTGTCTTTTTCATTTACAAACAGGGTTTTAACTTGCACCCACAGATCAGAAAATTCCAAACATCTTTATGCCTAGGATTTAAATTCACTCAGTACCAAGTCAGGTCTGGCAATTCTGGCCCCACCCATGAGTCTCGGGGTCTCCTATGCGCCTTCCCTTATAAATGAGTACCTTGCCTTCTCCTGGAGGCTGAGGTTTGCATGTGGTTACTATGATTGGATATTAAATTTAGTTCTAAGCTAACTGACTTGGGGAAGCAAAAAATATATATACAATTATCATTTTCTTACAGAGGAAAAAACAATACATGTTCTATGTTTTTATAAATGTAAGATACTTTGAATCAATAAGAAAAACCTTTTACTGTATAAGTTTATGAAAAATGAGAAAAATGATATTTATGCGATCGTCCTTTTTTTGTCTGACTTGAAAACTTTTAAAAGACTGTCTTTGAATTTAGTAGCAAAGCATGATTGGAAATTCAGTGAAGCAAATTTTACCATAGTAGTTAGATTTATGAATGTAATATGTAAATTAGGCCCTAAGTGGGATATTTATATGTATATCTTCCATGTGTTTGTGTGTATTTGTGTATCATTCTTGAAAAGGGACAGCATTAAAAACAGCACAGATATGTTAATGATTCATATTTTTTCAACATGTAGTATGTAATCCACCCTTTCTGGCAAGTTACATGATGGGAGATTAGGCTAGGGAGGATGGTTGTGGAGAATGAAAGATTGTATTTCATCTATATCATTGCAATAGGGCCTTGAATTCCAGCTACAAATTTATGTATTAAGATGTGGAATGGCACTGTGAGTGATGGTTTATACCTGTAATCCCAGCACTCTGGAAGTCTGAGACAGGTGGATTGCTTGAGCACAGGGATCTGAGACCAGTCTGACTAAGAGAAAGACCCTATATCTACTAAAAATAGAAAAACTAGCCGGGCATGGTGGTGGGTGCCTATAGCGCCAGCTACTTGCGAGGTTGAGGTTAAAGGATCGCTTGAGCCCTACCTAGAGTTTGAGGTTGCTGTGAGCTACAAGGATGTCACGGCACTCTACCCTGGGCAGCAGAGTGAGACTCTAATAAAAAGAAAAAAAAATTGAAATGGCACAAGAACTCTCAAGCAAAAAAAGAGACAATGGTTTTAAAGATGAAATCACAATGATAGCGAAATTTATTTTATGACACAGGACTGACTGATGGCTTCCTCTAAAATCCATATATTTTTGTTTTAAATTGAAGGAGAATGGCATCATTTTAAAAAGCAATAAAATAGGAAAAATAGATTCCAAAGTGTAAGTTCTGCTTCTCATCAGATTTGAGTATATATTATAACAAAATAAATAGCTATGGTTGAACTAAACATTTTAAAGTTTAAAGATCATGCCTATAATCCTAGCACTCTAAGAGGCCATGGATTGCTTGAGCTCAGGAGTTTGAGACCAGCCTGAGAAAGATCATAACTTTATCTCTACTAAAAATAGAAAAACTAGCCGGACATCATGGCTGGTGCCTGTAGTCGCAGCTTCTTGGGAAGCTGAGGCAAGAGGATTACTTGAGCCCAAGAGTTTGAGGTTGCTGTGAGCTATGAGTCAACCCTAGGGCAGTAGAGCGAGACTTTGTCTCAAAAAAAAAAAAAGTTACTACTGCCTGGTAAAGTTTTTATATTAAATATAAAACTCGTGCAAAAAAAGTGACATGGAAATTATTTTTTCTACTTTTCATAGATTTTGGGTATTATTCTGAAAATTTTTGAGATGGACAAGTGCAAAAAGAAATCAATGAACTTCAGATCCATGAGGAAAAATGCAATGACTATTCATTATCTAACATCAGCCTCCCAAAATGTATTCTTTGAATGGATAAATTAGTGATTTTTTGGCCCATATTTGATAAAGAGTGAAGATTTGTGTCCCCTCAACATTAATATGTTGAAGCCTTAGTTCTCAATCTGATGGTATTTGAAGATGAAGCCTTTGGGATTAGTATTTGATAAGATCATAAGAGTGGGGCCCTGGTTTCAAGGGATTAGAACTTCTTTAAGAAGGGACATTTCAGCATTTTTAAACACATATTCATTCTCTCTCCACACAAAGAAGAGGTAATGTAAGCACACAGTGAGAAGGCGGTCACTTGGACTGCCTGCCAGCAGAACTGTAAGAAGTTAATTTCTGCCTTTTAAGCCACTGAGTTTATGGCATTTTTTATGGCACCCAAGCTGACTAACACGATATTCTAAACTAGATCTTAGCTCTAATATGTGCATATTGGATTACATACTCAATAAAACCAAATGTCAAAGTACAAATGGAAGTAGATATATCATGTGCATCTTTTTATTAGGCCTGGCACAGGGTAAACAGATAGCAAGGAAGCCACTAAGAGCAGAGAGCAGGAACCCAATTGTACTTAGGGACAAAACTGCAGATAGGAATTGTTCCCTGGTGAGAACATCCGGTAAGAAGACACTAGTGACCTTCATCTGACCTTGAGCTCATTGCCATGTAATTAGCATAGCTAGGGTGGAGCTGAAGGATTCTGAGGAAGAAGCATGCCTAGAATGGAAAGCTGTTATAGAACCAACCCGGTTATGTAATCTGTTCCCTAACTCTAACCTGCCAAGCCCCCTAAAACGTGGGAACGGACAGCTAAGCCTGCCAGAAGTCAGGTGGCACAAATGGGTGAGTTCATAAAGGGTTGCTGTGCTGCTCAACTCGGGCTGTGGAGACTGACCGGCCCCTCTGTCCAGCTTCCTCTTCACTTTCACATCCGATAGCTTCTTTCTTTTACCTGTAATAAACCGTTTTTGTGCAGTTGTTCTGTGTCTGTGGTCACCCATCAAGGGCTCTGCTCAGCACCAGTCCTCATTCACAGATCGAACATTTTCAACAGAACTGAGGTGGGGACTAGAACTTAGAACTGTTTGTTTCATCTCATGATAGCATTTAACTTTTCTGTCAAAATTTGCCTAGCCTACTGTTTGGACTACCCTCAATTTACAGGTTATAAAATAAGCTATGCTGTTATTTTAACAGTAAGTGCTTTACAGAAAGACTGACTATGCCTGTGGGAAGCATTTTACGGAAATATGTTTCCAACCTCAGTGATTGTGCTGGAAAACATAATTAAAGTGATTGCTAGATGCTGAAATAGTTTCTCACCTTTATGCTGTGTCTTTAAGTGTTATTCCTAATGGGGCTGTGTTTTTGTTTCATATTGTATAAAAAGCTGTTTCTCATTTTTCTTTGGAAATATAAGTATGCTTCTAATTTCAGATGCATTCATTACATTTAATAAAAACAATTAAGGTATTACAATACCGAGAAAATCGGGTATAATATGAGAGGAAAAGTGGTGTATGGGAAGTGGAAAGAGACAGTTCTGTTCTCGGTTAAGAAAATGAAGAAGGTATGTGTGAATGTACGTATTTATTTTTGAAATCTTCAGTTTGATTTATCTACCTTAAGCTGTTTATGTACAGGATGGGCACTTTGGGGCTCAGACACTGGAACCCCCAAATATGGCATGCTACGCTGAATTAAATAAGAAGCCTCAAGGTCCCTCTCACCTTCCTGTCCCCACCATCTTCCCAAAAACACATGATAAAGTGGAAGTTCCTGTATCTGCCTAAGATCCAGACCTGTCCCAAAGAACACTTTTCCCCGCTTCCCATAAAACCAAGGATGCAACCTCACTTTCACTGTCAAAGAGAACTATTTACTAGTTATTCTTTGTCCCAGGATCCTTTCCTTTCTCCCTACTAATCCGTAATTTTCCCTCAATGGAATTCCTCTTCTACATCTTTCTTTCTTTCTTTCTTTCTTTTTTTTTTTTTTGTAGAGACAGAATTTCACTTCGTCACCCTCAGTAGAGTGCTGTGGTGTCACACAGCTCACAGCAACCTCCAGCTCCTGGGCTTAGGCGATTCTCTTGCCTCAGCCTCCCGAGTAGCTGGGACTACAGGCACCTGCCACAGTTCGGCTAAGGCGGGGTTTGAACCCACGACCTTCGGTATATGGGGCCGGCGCCCTACACAGGCACCTCCCTTCTTCATCTTTCCTATGCCCTGTTTTGCCAGGCTGGTATATAAACTTCTGCACCCTGTTGGGGTTGATAGTGGATAATCCCTCTGTGGTTCTTTCTCTTTATTATGCACATTAAATCAATTTGTGGGCCATTTTCCAATTAACCTGCCTTTTGTGAGCTGAATTTTCAGGGACCATTCAGAGAGTGAAAGGGGTGTTCACTCTTGGCCCCCATGTAAGCTATAACTTTGCTATAACTGGCACAAATGAGTTTTCTGGAACAAGCCAACCACATGCTGTGTGTGTATGTGTATAAATTATATATATATATTTATATATCTCCACACACCCATATAAATTATATATATATATACATATATATATCCACACACCCCCTCTCTTGGTTGTACTCTGAATTCATTTGGTCTTGACAGTTTGGTTACTATAAATTTATAATATAAATATCATTGCCTCATGGACTTATTGTCATGTTATGAAATAATTGGGAAAAGTCCCCTAAGAGTGAAAGAGATTGTGACAGGATTCCCAGCTATGGTAGCAGGAATATGTTGGCAAATCTTCTCTTAAAACACATCTAACACTATACAAGATTGTTGAAAGTAAGCATTTCAGGACTCCAAAATTGATTAAAGGCAAAAGTAACCTGAGAAGCAGTTGTGTACGAGAAACTTCTAGAACCTCATTTAAAAAGAGTGAGAAGAAAGGCCTTCTTTCCTGGGTCTTGTTTCATTCTCTCCCCTCCCCGTCATGGCCCTATCAGCCGTGTAGTTTCATCAGACTGTGATGGGCCAGATAACCTGGCAACTTTGCTCACCAAGGTGACTGACTTGCTTTGGAGCAGAAAGTGAAGAACCACCCCCTACAGCATAGTTGGTGAAAGTCGCAAACAAGGGAAAGAAACAAGATTGGAAATCTGAAGCTCTGGTAGGCTGAGGCTGTGGACTTGATTGGGGAAAGTGGCAGAGAAGCCAGACATTCAAGAAGGAGAGCCCGGAAATGCACGCGCCTGGAGGGGATAGGTAAGCTCCCCACATCCCTGGCTGGCTAGAAAGCAGTGGCCTGCACACAGGAGGCAGAGCTGGAGCCGAAGAAAAGGAAAGCTCAACCTCCCCCAGATCCATTATCAGGAACATCAGGTGTTTGAGCACAGCCTTTGCCCAATCACTGGCTGACCACTACCCAATACAAACACAGAAATCTGGCCCTGTGGTAAGAAAAACAGAGAAATTGAAGGAAATATTTATTAATGCTTTTGTTGATTTTAAGATGTATATTTTGTGTGTACAGTTTTGTTTCTATTGTTGCAGATAAATAATCGGACTTTTAAACTCTTTGGTAGGATTCTGAGGGTCTCCAGATGAACCACAGAGGTAGGTTAAACATTGCTTTTTGAATGACTTAACATCAGATGCCACACCCAAATCATATGGTGGAGGAGGTGGTCAGTTAGGTGTGAGCAAGGAGGGCGGGAGAGGGAAAAGTAATCAACGGGCTCCAGCGAACAGTCCTGAAGATAAAGACCTGAGGAGAAGACTGTCATTAATTTCCTAGAGTGGCACAGGTTCAAAGTGAGCTTTCCCTCATCGTATCACAATAGTAATGAGTTAGCATTGTGGGTGGGGAAAACAAGAATGATGAATAAGAAGACAATGAACATGGATGCTCCACCCTTCTTTGAAGTCAACCGATAAAAACAGCAAGTGCTCAGAGTCCCAGGCAGGTGCACGTCAGCATCAGCCCATTCCCTTTCTTGGGACTGCATTTTCACTTCTGCACAAGGCTTTCCTAAGCCTGCCCGTGGTCACTCCATAAACTCACCACTGTTGCCCAATTGCGTGTATGTCTTGAAATTCCCTTTCTGTGATGTGAGCAAGAACCTTTACGCCATTGATGCTCCCAAAGAAGTTTTACAATGTGAAAAGAAAAACATCTCAAGGAACTAGACACATAGACTGCATGGCACCCATTACCATCCAAAATCCCCTAATAGTGACAATCCAATTCTAAATGATCCAGTATTTCAATTAAAGGCACAGTAGAATCTCTGTTAGTTGGCCACCCAAGGACTGTAACAAACTGGTCAACACACGGAGGCGCTCAACAGACAGTACTTGGTCACTGTACTGATAGGAACATGTGGGGCGTGTCTGGGGTATGAAAATTAGGTCAGCTTATGGACGTGATCAGTGCAGGGAGGTGGTCAGCTGTAGAGATTCTACCGCAAATGTGTTTACTTCCCGTTATCCTTCACTGATAACAGCTACTCTTAAGGATTCTGTGGTATTTCTTATGCCCGTGTAAAATACTCCTGAAATGCTGGCCTCTGCCTTACCCATTTTTAAGCAGTAGCTCTATATTTCACAGCTTCAAAAAAAAAAAAAAGAAAGAAAGAAAGAAAAGAAAAGAAAGAAAGCAAAGGAAAAAAAAGCATGCTGCAGGGTACATAACAGAACTGGCTCTTCCTCAGTAGCTAACGTTTTAGGAGCATTTAGAGACTTTCCTAAGGTTGAAGGAAAAAACAAAACAAAACAAAACAGGGCTTTAGAAAGAAGCAGGACGATTTGATGGAACATCATGGGAAAAATATTTTCTTGAGTCTATATGGAAACTTCCTTGAACTAAGAAAGGAAAAGCGTCTAGAAGCATTCAGCTGGGGATATCCGCACCAAGGTTTTAGAGAGAAATGATAACAAGTTTTATCAAGCAAGGCATATGGTACAAGGTTGAGCAAAGATTTCTATGCATAGGCTTGGTTCCTGTTGCTAAGTGGTTAGGATTCTGGCCACATACACTGGGGCTGGCAGGTTTGAGCCTGGCCTAGACCTGCTAAACAACAATGACAGCTACAACAACAAGAACAAAACAGCCGGGCATTGTTGTGGGCACCTGCAGTCCCAGCTACTGGAAGGCGGTAGACAAGAGAATTGCTTAAGCCCAAGAATTTGAGGTTCCTGTGAGCTGCGATGCCATGGCATAGTGCGACTCTGTCTGTCTCAAAAAAAAAATATTAAAGATTTCTATGCATTAAGAATTCCAACGAAATGGCAGAGAACCACCAAGCCTGAAATGAACATATGTATGGGATGTTTAGTGAGTAGAGAGCTGAAGAGTACAGCCACCCCTGCCCTTATCGGGTCTTGGAACCAGGACAGAAGAGAGGGTACATGACAGTCACTGTGGCCAAAAGTAAAGTCAGCCCAAGAGAATGAAGACTCAATGTTAAGAAGAAATTGAGGGTGGTGCCTGTGGCTCAGTGAGTAGGGCACCGACCCCATATACCAAGGGTGGCGGGTTCAAACCCAGCCCCGGCCAAACTGCAACAAAAAAATAGCCAGGCATTGTGGTGGGCACCTGTAGTCCCAGCTACTCTGGAAGCTGAGGCAAAAGAATCGCCTAAGCCCAAGAGGTGGAGGTTGCTGTGAGCTGTGTGATGCCATGGCAATCTACCGAGGGCGATAAAGTGAGACTCTGTCTCTAAAAAAATAAAATAAAATAAAATAGAAATTGAAAAAAAATAAGTAAATGTTTTTCCTCTCACAACAGAGCTTATGTACTGATATTTATACTTTATACGTGTTAACCATATTTTTTAATTCCAAATTGATAATGGATCATGTATTAAACTTTTATTAAGTTAGAAAATATGAACTTCATACATTTCATGTAAATACCTGATAGTAAATACCTTATATTATTCATCTTGCTCCTTATCATAACTAATAGCATTTTAGAAACACTAACTTGCATTTCAGCAAGTCTTACATGTTAAACCTTATCATCATGATTTTTCAAAGAGATTAAAATCTAATAAAATAGAGACTAGTCTTTCCTTAGAGGAATTCATTTAGTAAAATAAAAGCAAAGAGGAAAAAAAGACCATGTGGACACAGTAACATACATTCTTCACATTTTGCATATTTGGACAGATGGAGGAAAAATTAACATGGAAAGAGTGGATATTCCTTGGATGAAAATGCTTCAATCAGGCATAAATACCTAAGCCTCTAAAAATTTGAAGATGAATTCACTTCATTACTCTCATCAAATAATTAGAAATGGTACAGTGATCTCTAGGAGACAACTAATTTAAAGAAAAAGGACACTCAGGTCCAATAGTTTCAATTCAAACAAATTATTTTATAAGAGCAAAATTTTGTAGTAAGCCTCCAAAGATGAGTTCCCATATGGCATTTTACTGTGTTATACAGATGCCCTCGGGTCGTAACAATAAAATTCAGGAGCCACACTGCCAGTACTATGCCAGCCCAGGCCTTGTTACCTTGCACGGGGACTAGTTTGATAGCTTCTGGGTGTTCATTTCTAACCAGGTCTGCTAAATGGAAAAGCACTTTTTGCCCTACTGCCAGAGAATGTGTTAAGAAGTTAATCACAGTTCTGACGATGGTCCTGCCCTGCCCTGAATGAAAACTCTGGATATAAAATAAAGGACACATTTCCTAGTGTGACATTCGAAGATGACTAACTGAATCAGTGCAAGTATGATTTATCATAGACAACCATAAAATAGAACTTAACTTTTATTAAACTTACTAATGCTGTGCTAATGTATAATAATAATTCTTGGAGAATAAAAGTGCCACAGTGAAAACCATCCTACACAGAAATCAGAAGTATGGGTTCTTGCATTAAACACCTAAGAATATGATTTCTGACTCTGTAGAAACTCTTTGACTCAGTTGTATGCTAGTATAGCAGCTCTCTGAAAAGGAAAAAGAGAAAAAGCCCGGACTGGTAACACTTGCCAAGCTCTGAGGTGGAAATACTCCCACCAGGACCATTTGAAAGCTACCATCAGTTTAATAACATTCTCAAAATTTAACAATTGCCTCTCAGAAACTGGCATAAGCTCACTTTGTCTCCCTATCAGGGAAATATTCCTAAGACAAATTGGTCAACTTTCTTATTCTTCCTAATAATTAATTTTCTCATTTATAAAATTGGCCTAATAATCCTTATATTGTAGTGTTGTTCTGGTGTTTAAATGAAGTAATAATACACTAAAAAGTACCGTTCTCAATGATTATCTCAAAATATTGTTCAAAAATGGCATTTGTTTGTATTATATTACCAGAACATATTAAATGAATTGAATGCTAAGAATACAGAAAGTTAGCCTAGTTACTTTTAAAGTACAGTGTATAATCTGGAGTTTTATTTATCACATATTCAACAAGACAGATTCCAGAATTAGAGAAATCACAAACAAGTGGTCAAATAATTAAATGTGCACCAAATAAGATTAGACTAGAAATTTCTATTTCACTGTAATGCTTGTAGTTCCTTATGCTTTAGATATTGCATGACTTGTCTAAAATTATTTGAATTTGTGGCAAAAGGTGGAATTATGTAAAGTGAAAAGAGATTGCATTGGACAAAGGCTAAAGATAAAAAATTGGGAATTAGAAAATGTTAGTGCCTTGATTTTTGCCCATTATTACTAAAACATTTTATAAGTTTTTACTGAGAGGAAGAGAATCTTACCTACCATATTTAAAGACACAATCTAGGAATAGTTTCAGATTTGCATTTTAACGCTGTCTTAACATTGTATCACTTTTTTTGGTTTTGATCCTTAACTTTTCAAATTTCCTATAGCTTCTTACATTGCAATAACAGCTTGATTTCAAAAAGGGAAAAAATGTATTTTTACAGATTCTTGTCTGTTTTATTTTTAATTAAATCTTTTATTAGTGGTATAAGTTTTCAAGCTAGAGGGTGCAATCGATGGTCAAAGTACAGGACAAACTATCTTGGTCACGGGCACAGAATTTATGACTTGGCCTCGTTAGCATTAACCCACTCTATGCAACATATTGGGTCAGTATAAATTGATGCATAGTAAGATAAGATGATAAGTGTTACTCAGATATTAAAATAATGTTTTTGCTTAGTTGAAGTTTCAGGCAATACTTATGGCAATCTTAGAGGTTTTTCCAAGTTGTGTAAACAACTTATCAATCATATTTACTAAATAAAAGATTATTTGGGGAAAACCAAGCATCTTTCATTTGAAGCCTTTTTAAGAGTAAAATTACATAGTATCATGCTGATTTTGTTTATAATGTTTCTATATTATTATAATTAATGGAAAAATATTAATCTCTTTTTTAAAGATGACTAAAATGGCATATAATTTTTAAAACTTTGAATAATTACTTAAGTTAAATTTGTATATACACAGTCAATATTTTTCTTTAGCTTTGAAACTTCCAGGCTCAGCGCCTGTACTCAGTGGGGAGGGTGCCGGCCACGTACACTGGGGCTGGTGCGTTTGAACCTGGCCCGGAACTGCTAAAACAACAATGACAACAGCAACAAAAAATAGCCAGGCATTGTGGTGGGTGCCAGTAATCCCAGCTACTTGGGAGGTTGAGGCAAGAGAATCATTTCAGCCCAAGCGTTTGAGGTTGCTGTGAGCTGTGACGCCATGGCACTATAGCAAGGGCGGCATAGTGAGACTCTGGCACAAAAAAAAAAAAAAAAAAAAAAAATTCCAAGGTGTTTTATATTTCCTGTAATAGTACAAAGAATAATCTATTAACTATGAAAACACTGGTAATTTTTCAGGTTAGGAGAAAAACTGCAAATGTCATACATTCGTTCAACACACATTTTGACAACTTCCTTTGTGCCAAATTCTGCTTAAGAAACCGGGGATGTGACAGGAAACTCATCTCCTTCGTATCTTTTCTAGCAGGGAGATGAGAGGATTGGTTATATGGTTGCGGTGTTTACAACTCTCATAAATAGTTTATGTATGTACAAAAACATGTATTTTAAATCATGTTTCAGGGAAACAGGCACAGCTTGTTTTTCCCTTGATATTACATTTTTGTGGTTTATCCATGTTGAAATACGAATCTTAGTTCATTCCTTTTTATTGCTAAAAGAATGTTTCACTGATTATTTGTATTCTAATTTAGATACTGATTCTCTTCAATAGGGGTTTCAATACATTGCTGTTGTAAACAATGTTTCGATAATTATTTTTATATGTCTTGCAAACTTGTTAACAAATATTTAATATTATATAATAAGTCTAGGAAAAAGGAAGTGAGTGAAAAGTTATGACTACCTTTACCTTTAGTGTATATGGTCAAATTCATTTCCAAAATTGTGTACTTTCCTGCTGGCACTGTCTCGGTTACTGCTGCTTCACTTCCTCCTTGGGGTAATGAACTTGGGGTAGCGAACTTGGGGTTATGTCAATCTTCTCTAATTCCTGCTCTTTCCTTCTCTTTTCCTATATTTGTCCCTTTCTGCCTTCCTCTCTGACTCACTTCTTTCTTTCTTTCCTTCACTCAGTGGAGGGCATGAAATTTTCTCATATTATTATATGCATTTATATGCCAAGGTCATATGTAAAACTGAACAAATATTCTTGTGCTTATCATTGATATTTTTCCTGAACAGATGGTCAGAATTCTTTTTATTATTTTTTTCTATTACAGTTGTTCAGCTTGATCTGTAGGAGTTTTTAAAGTTTAAAAAATACTACTAGATTTGTGTCTACCAAGTGGTTAGATATAAACACCAGCTGTAATCATGTGCTCAGTTTCCAAGGGAGGATCATAAGCATTCCGAGTATTTTCCCTTTACTTAGTAGAAAAATATTTATGTTATCTATTAGCAATTTTTTTCCCCTATTCCCCTTCAATTACCCTAACATCTAGCATGGTATGTGGTAATAGTATTGAACTTTATGTTTTACTATTTATGAGAGGGAGAAAGTAAAGTGTAGGGAGATTAAATAATTTTCTTAAGGAAATAGTTCTAGTAAGATAACTAGTTTATTCTGGGCCATTTTCATGCTTACCTATTTTGGTACCCATCTTTGGAATTCTCCTGCAAAAAAAAAATCATCCATTTATATGCAATCTATATATTTAATTGTATGTGTTCACAAGAATTATTCATTATTATCCTTATTATACTTCTTCACTTACTATTCTGCAAAAAGAAAAAGTACTATAAATGTAAACATTTTGGTTATGTTGCCAATGGATAAGGCAAGTGTAAAAATGGGACTAAGTTAAAGTACATAATAGAAGTTGTGTTTGTGAATTTGAACACAACCAATTAAAAGTAGAATTATCAGGACTGGACACATGGCTCTCACCTGTATTCCAGTCCTTTGGCAGTTTGAGGCAAGAGGATCACTTGAGGCCAGTAGTTTGAAAGCATCCTGGGCAACATAGTAAGGACCTATCTCTACAAAAAATAAACTCAGTCGGTCATCGGGGTGTGCACCTGTCCTCCTAGCCACTCGGCAGTCTGAGGCACATGGATCGTTTGAGCCCCGGAGTGGAGGCTGATGTTAGCTCCGGATGGGTGATCTTGTGTCAAAAAAAAAAAGTGTAATTATTCAAGCAACAGAACTCTTTGTAATTATGTTTCAAATTTTAAAATACTGTGTTCAAAGAATATTCTAAAATATTACATATATTTGCAAAAATATTGATGAGTTTAAGATTGGTACATAATAGTATAGCTGTAAAATTTATTTCTACATTTTTCCCTTTAACGAAATTAACTATCTCATGATGGATCTTTGTATTTCTTTTTATTCAACATTGAAAATTCTAAACTAAAACAAGATTTCAGAAAATGGTGTCTAAGAATTTGGACATTCATGTTATGTGTTTTATTATTCCCATGTTTAATTGTGTGTATGTGTGTGTGTATACATATGTGTTACATGGAAGATTATATATATATATATGTGTGTGTATGGCATTATGATCATTGCTTTATTTAGTCAATACTATTTTAAATCAACTATATTTTTGCCATTTTTCATCTACTTATTTACTTCTTTTGCCTGCATCTCTTACCTTATATTAGAATACTTTTCCTTCTATCTGAAAGATACTCATTATTATTACCTTTAATACATATCTGTTTATGCCAAATTCTTTCCATTTTTGTTTATCTGAAAACACCTTTACTCTGTTGATTGAATAATTTTTCATATTCTAGATTAGCAATTATTTTATTTTAGCATTTAAATATATCATTCCATTAAATAACATTTATTATTTAAAGATAATTGCCTTTTGTCTTTGGTTTTTAGCAGATGCTTTCCTATTTATTTCCCTTTAGTGTATAATTCTTGTGAATCAGAGAACTCCTGGAGACAGTAGCTGCTGGATTTTTTCCAATCATTTTTGATAATATGTACTGGTTATACTGGACTATATCAATCAAATTAATCAATGAGACATCATTATTATTAGGTCTAGAATCATTTGCAACTCTTAAAGATATAAAATATGTATACATTAACAATTTAAATAGGTCTATTAAGTTTCAAGATGTTATTTATAAAATAGATAGCATTGTATTTACTTTGGCAAAACCACTATTCACATTGTTTATTAGTCATAATATGCACAAAGTCATTATTAAGCCTGATAAATATTAATAAATGAATCGATAAGTGAATTTAAAGTAGAGGATACGTTTTAAAATTACTCTAAGGTAATGCACATTATATTAACTTAAAACAAATAGTACATAGCTCTAAATATTTTACTCAAATTCAGCATCTGTCAGGATTTCAGAACAGTGCTATGTTTATATAATAATAAAAAGCCACTTGACAAAATACCAATTTCAATTGACTAATTATTCTGCCAATTATCTTAACTCCACTTTAGTGAATATTTGATTAAAAGTTTAGATTAGCTTTACCAATAACCTTGGGTTATTTGAGAATTAGGTTTAGGTTCTCTGATAGCTTACTCTATGCCTGATTTACCACTCATAAATTACATATAAAACTTTTATAGACTCTTAGTTCCTTTTACTAAGATTATCTTCTCTGTGGTTTGCACATTAGTTTTGATGAGAAAATTTATAATTTAACATTCAGATTAGAGTCTTCATTCTGGAACAAGTATATTGGTTAGAAAATCACAAATCTGTATTTGAGTTTCAGTAGACTTAAAATCATTAAAATAATCAAACTTCAGGCAGTTAGTATACATCTCTAAGTCACTTAAGCAGAATACCATGAAATTGCATTCCTGCTATTTTGAAATGCAAGACTCTTTTAGATCTGATGTAAACAATATAAAAAGTAAAAAGCCTAATTAACTCATTTCTGACATTAGCTTACTCAGGATTCAGAGATATTGCTTATTCTGATGAAAGAGAACCTTTGAGTTATATTAAGACATTCTGCTATCATAGTCACAAATACAATTCCCGGAATTATGCTGTTTATAGCCAAGCAAGTGTTTTTTATGACATGACTATGATTCTAGATCAGACATTCAAGTTCATTCATGAACTTGGACAGAATGCTACATATCTCTCTGCTGAATATCACCACAGTCATCAGATGGCCAAGGGAGCACTTCTAAGGTAACTGTAGAGATATTCAGCAATGAGGTATTGTAGCACTTTTTCTAGGATGAGTTCGTGAATCTGTCTGAGCTCGTGTGATATATAACTGATATCTGAATAATTTGGTCGAGCTTCTTTTGTCGTTGTTAGTTTATATACAATCATGGATCTTCAGAGTTGACAGAGCCCTTATAGATTACACAGTCCTTTCACTTTCCAAATGAGAAAAAATAAGAACACAGGCGCAGACTTTCTTAGATGCCTATTCAATATCTACCATTTCTTTCTTACCAACATAGCACCAATTTTATTGGGATGCTCCCGTACTTCCTTAAAATATCCTCATACTTGCACTTCATTTTTTATAGGGGAATCTCAATTTAACAATGAAATAGAAGGAGACATCTACTGGATGGGGCTCGCTGGATTGGTTGCTCCTGAAAGGGTAGATTCCCCTCACTTTTGAACCTCTGCTGGTAACTTCTTCCTGCCTAAGGGCGTATGATGTGAGGAGTTGCAGCATCTGACTTGCCACTGGAGGGAAAAAACACACACGGTCAGGCTGCCGGATTCATGGAAACTTTACTGAGCAGTTGAAATCTGGGCTTCTTAACTGTGGGTGTCTTTTTTTTTTTTTTAAATAAGCAAAATATAACCCTATTTTGAAAACAAGTAAAGTCAACTTTCCTTTCCTTCAATCAAGTTTATTTTTAACCGAGACAATCATAACTGAACTATGTTAGTGGTACTGGCAGAACTTTAACTCAGTACCAAGAGGTCTTAATAGAAAACTGTTTTCATTGAACTGTGTTGTCTGTAAGAATTCCTGTTTCAGCGGTCACAGACTCACATAGCACTGGTGGTAAAAACAAAAAAGACAAAAGCAGACATCTTTGCAAAACAAAATTTAGTTATAACTACAGCTGCTATGTGCTTTTTGAAGAAGACAGTACAAAAATCTCATTGAAAATACTCTTTCATGAAAGATTGTACCAACTCTTATTACGCTGAGTAAATAACTAATCATTATTTCCTGGCAAACATTCTCTGGCTCCTTTCCAATCTCTCCTTCTCCTAGACTGAGAGCACGAGAGTACCCCCGAAATTCTCCCACTTCTTAATTTATCCCATAATTTGATTATTTTTCAATTCTCTTACTTACATCTCTCAGCATTTTTCAAATGTGTGTTATGAGCTTTGCCTTGCTTATTCAGACCTTCATCCCTAATGAATGAGGTCACTGTGACCATCTTACTCCTGGTTTTCTTGCTTTCATTATTTTCTGATCCAATCTATTCCACACAATGCTGCCAACTGAAAGCCTTTCCAAATGCTAACGCTGCTCGTATCAACATGCCCACTTCACTGCACACTCACACACACACGTACACACACACTGTTTAAAATTAAAAGCTAATATTTTTTCATTTCCATAGGATTTGTTATCCACAGAGATACAGATTGTTACTATTTATTCCATTCACCATTACTGACTTATTTATCACTGTACGTTGATCCATTTTACAAACCAACCAAAGTAGACACCTTGTCAATCTCTGCACTGAATTTCATTTCTGAGTGAGCAGTTTCTCTGCATGAAAAGAACTTTTCCTCATCCACCTCTGTTCAAATCGCACTCATATGCCGAAGAACGAAATGATACGTCCCTTTAAGGAATTTCTTCATTTTTTAAATATTCTGATTGTGAATACACAGTCCACAAATCTCATTTATTTTTTTCACACTGTTATTACAGTTTGGCCATTTTACTTATTTATGTAACTAGTATTTTGTAACCTGTTTACAGTACACTTGGAAATCCATATTTCATTAACATTTTATAAGAAGAGGTAGAGACCTGAGTAACTGTAACAAATACTCTCTAAAGTTCTTAATATTTTATAAGTGATATGTTGACATCAACCATAAGGGTGATTATCAAATAATTAAGAATATCTTATGCATAGCCTGGTCTATGAACGTCTTCACATTAACAACGAAATTCATTTGCCTTGTATGCTTAGAACATCCTCTGGTTGTTAGAAATTGCAATTGATGGCAAATACATTGCCAAAACTCTTTAAATAAATTTCAAAAAATCAAAGATCGTGAATCAATAAGGAATGCCATTTAAATACCAAACTTTATATGTCATAAGTAAAGACTTTTGAGAAATGCTGCTTAACTTCTATACTTACATAAGTACAACTACAGTTTCAGCCACACAAATACAATAAAAAATAGTCACATATGATACCATCAATAATAAAAGTTACAAAGAAAGTAATTGAAATAATCTTTACAAATAGCAAAATATAATAATGATGTCATATATTTTTACCAATAACCATCGAAAGTCAGGAAAATTATAGAATCTAAATATGTATAAATCTTAGATTTGAATTTCGATTTGGATATAGAATAAAAGAAGTATATAATTGCATGAATAAGTAAATTCTGTTTTCAATTAATTTTCTTAAAAGTGCATACTTAGGCCAGGCATAGTAGCCCCCATGTAATTCCAACAATTTGGGAGATTTAGATAGGAGGATTGCTTGAGCCCATGGACGCCAGTAGGCCAGTAGACAACACAACAAGACCCTGGCTCTCCAAAAAAAAAAAAAAAAGAAAGAAAGAAAGAAAGAAAGAAAGAGAAAGAAAGAAAGAAAGAAAAAGAAAAGAAAAGAAAAAGAAAAAGAGAAAAAAAATAGTGAGGGAAGGTGCCCACATTACTAGGTACTTTGGAGGCTAAGGTGGGAGGATCACTTGAGCTCCAGAGTTTGAGGCTACAGTGAGCAATGACCATATCCTGTGTCCAGCTTAAGTAATAGAAGACCCCATCTCTACAAAAACAAACAAACAAACAAACAAAAACATACTTAGCACTATTTATCACGGTGTTTCTTTTCTGCTCCCAGTCTGAATTAAATCACTGATGGATCTTACAATAGACAGATTTTGTTATTAAACTGGATTTAATGTGCCTGAGGACAGAGAATATGTTCTATTTTTGTATACCAAGGTCTACTAATAATCCTGGTTATAAAATGTGAAAAGCTCAGTGAGTAGGGCACTGGCCCCATATGCTGGAGGTGGCAGGTTCAAACCTAGACCTGGCCAAAACCTGCAAAAAAAAAAAAAAAAAAGTGAAAAGCAAATACTTTTTGAATGAACATTATTGTAGGAGAAAAGAAGCAATTTTATTGGGAAAAAATATGGTTCATCCAAATGTTATTTTTATTCAATTTTTTATTTTTTTAGGCAAATGGAATCCCCATTTAAACACTTGGTATGTTTAATCCCCTCTTCCATTTTGTGCTATTTTTGTTAGATATTTTAAGTCTTAAAAGGTAATTCATATTACTGAATATATACCCAATTTTACACAGAATGTCACACTTTTATTTTTTCTAGTGTTCTTTATTCCTTCCATTATTATTGAAAATCCAGGTGGGATAATATCTTTCTGCCTAAAGAACTTCCTTTAGCATTTCCCTGACTGCAAATAGACCACCTATAAATTAGCAAATAGCCCCCTATAAATTCTCTATTTGTCTTAATTTTAACTTACCTTCTTTAGATATATTTTAGGTGCATATTAAGTTATAGATTAGCATTAATTTATTTTAAAGCATTTTAAATATATTACTTATTGTCTTGGCTTTTATCATTTTCATTTAAAAATAAGATGTCATTTTTTTTTCATTTAAAGTTAATACATCTATTTTTCCCTAATTGCTTTTGACATTTTTTCTATTTGTTTGAATATAGTCATTTTGCTATAGTTTGCCCAAGTTTAATTATAGGCAAACTAAATACATATATACTTATATATATAAACTTTATATATATTTACATATATATAAAGAGCTTTTTCAAGCGGTACAAAACTGTGGATACAAAAATTAAATCCAAGTTTATCATAACAACTGGGATCAAAAGACCAAAGAGAAATATATATATATATATGTGTGTGTGTATATATATATATATATATATGATATCACAAATAAATAAATATTTATTTATAGGCAGCATAAATAACAAATTGATACACAAAATAGACATTAGTAAAAATATAGGGAAGAACGTGAGGGGTGCACGCAACAAGACAAAGGAGAATTGCAGACCTGCCCCTGGAGTCTCAGAAGGAGAGGAGATAGCAAATAAATAAATAAATAATGGAAGGAGGCAGTGAGTTCTAAAATATATATATTTACATAAATATAAAGTTTAAATAAATAAATATATATATATATATAGTTTCACTCCTATATAAAAAAAATATATATATTTATCCTTCCTGTTTTTAAAGGTTTATGTCTTTTATTAATCAATTTTAGGAGCTACATAATAGTATCTCTCCAAATAGAACTCACTGCCTCCTTTTATTTTTTATTTATTTATTTATTTGCTATCTCCTCTCCTTCTGAGACTCCGGTGGCAGGTCTGCAATTCTCCTCTGTCTTGTTGCGTGCACCCTTCACACTCTTCCCTGTATTTTTACTTATGTCCACTTTGTGTATCGATGTGCTATTTATGCTGCCTTCTCTTCCACTCCACTAATATTTTATCCAGCTTTGTCTAGCAGGAACCCCTCGTGGGTTTCGGTTGACAACCTGGAGTATTTTAGAGGGCTTTCACTTTCAGACAGTTCCCTCTTCATTGCTGGGCCTTCTACTTAGCTTCTCAGCTTTTGTTTTCATCTTCACTGCCCGGCTTCTCCTTCCCTGCGGATGAGAAGATAAGAACCACTACACAGGCAAAGAGTCCGTCTGTGTGAAATCAGGTCCACCTGATTCCAAGTCACTACTGCTGACTTTGCTCAGAGGGCTTGTCTTGGTCTTTTGATTCCAAGTTGCTGCGATAGACTTGGGTTTAATTTTCCTATCCACAGTTTTGCACCACTTGAGAAAACTCTGAGCCTAGACTGTTTACTCATTCTTCATGATGCAAATAAACATCTCCGAATAGATTCTCCTTTGGCTAAAAGACCCCAAATTTTAAGGATGGGAGACTTGTCATGTTCCATTTGCCTCCACTTTCCCCTTCCCCTCACTCCTTATTACTGAGTTTTATCATAACATAAGGGAGGGAGACTTCTCTGCTTAGCTCACCTGGCGTGTGCTTCTATTTTTATGGTTCTGACATTGTTGCTGCCACTGCCTAGGAGAAAGCCAGTATTCGGAGACAGCAGGGCTTACAGCAGAGAAAGAGTTTATTCTGTCCATTGCCAAGTGGAGTGGGAGATGGGAGAAATTTCTCAAATTTGCCTCCCTGAGAATTGGGGACATGGGGTTTTTAAAGACAGTTTGGTGGGCAGATGGATAGGCAATCGGGTCCGCTAATTGGCTGGTTTTGGACTGATGGCAGAACCATCAGTCCTTGAGTATGGTCTTCTGTCCAGGTGAGTCAGCCAATCCACTAGAATCCCTTGATTAAGGGACCAAGACCAGTTGAATCAGTTTCTTGGTCTGGATGGGTCAGTCAATTCACTGGAATGCAGGAGCTGGGAGATAACTCAAAAACTATCCTTAAATTCTCAATAGGTGGTGTTATTTATGGAGAAAAGTTAATTTTTACAGCTACTAGCTGTGGCCTCTCTAAGCAATTATAGAGAATCAGACGAGGGGACGGTGACTATTATGAAGAGAACAAGCGGGCAGTGGCTGATTGTCACATTATTTTAGCGAAGCCTGCTCGTTCACAGAGTTTTGATATTCTCACTGTAGTTCTCACCTTGCAATGCCTCAGAAATTTATAAGGACGATTTCAACATGGCAGCTGTCCTGGACCACAAAGAGTTGCTTCCTGATAAATGACCATGGGCAGCTGGCTGGTTCTGGCTGGTCTTCTAAGGACATGCCATTCATGAACTTGTGCACCACATTTCGCTTTTTACCTATAGGACCTAAGACTTAAATGTTAAGTCTTCACTCCAAATTGAACATAGGTTGTGTGTTTCACGAATGTATGTGGGTTTCCTTATGAATGTTCATAACTCCCCCATATCCTGTTGAGCATGTGTATCTTGCACCCCTTATATACATACCTACCTCTCTTTGTCCACATGGAAGCGTGACTTTACAGTCTCCATCTGAGGCTTGCTTCCTGCCCTTAGAAACAAAGCTTCCCTTTAAACTTACTGACTTTTTTGCTTCTTTTTTCTTTTCTTTTCTTTTGCTTCTTCTCAGTCGATAGCCTATGGGCCCCGTGTGCTGACAAGTTAGGAAAGGCCCCAAGAGCCGAAGTGGCAGACGACAGTACAGGAGTCCTTTAGTGTGGTTTTTTCTCTTGGGTATTTGAGATTCTGAAGTCCTGACTTTCTTAGTTGTTTTCCAATGTTTTCAAACAGCAGTTTTCATTTTTAATCCAGGGTTTATATTTACTCTTCTTTGGAAATTTTATCTGATAATGGGCTATTCAACCATAGCCAGAAAATGAAATCCCCGAAATTAGTTTTAAATCTAGTTTTTTAAACTTGGAGGCTGGAGATAATCAACAATGGCACTCAATTTAAAAAATATGTTTTTAAAATTATGGTACATATACCTACGTTCATAGGGCCTCAGAAAAATAAAAGCACTGCCATTTTTGTAATTAACAATAAAGCTCGCGTTCTGCTGTATCAGTAAAATCATTATAATGTGTAATGAGGAAAAGTTACACATCACCTGAATAAATCAATGGTGTTTTAAATTTCTAAATCTATTTAATAGTTCAATAGTTTCAGTGACCTAGGTTTATTATTACGGTAATTACCATTTTGATGTGATCATATGAGATATTTTTAAATGCCACCAAACACTGATTTTTGCATGCAATTTCCCGCAATTATGTTATGGCCTTTGCTTTTAATTGTATTCGAGTGAGTTTTTCTATTTCAGGGCCGTCCTCCACTATGCAACTTTTAGGCTTATTTCAGCTAAAATCAGAAACATTCTGGCCTGACTTGCTCCTTCTGGATGAATACGGGTAAGTTTTCCCACCTCTCGTTTGTGTTTTGCTCATGGATGGCGTATGTATAGTTTTTTAATTTATTCTGCACAGGGGCACAATGTCTGAAAGTGGATAAGGTCTAAGTATCAAGTCCTTTTTTTAATGTTCTTTTCCTAGAAAAATCTTCCTTTACTTGTAAGAGAAATGCCTATTTGGGATCCAAGTTATGAGGCTCCTTTTTCATTATTATTTTTTATTGTTTCAGGTTAATTCTAGGAAACAAAGAATTAGATTACAATGTTTGCATTTGTTGGGTAGAGTCATTCTTAAAATTATGTCCCACCCCCAAGAGGTGTGCCATACACCCCAACATTGTGGAGGCTTCTTTCTCTTTACTGTGGCATAATCCAAAACAATGATTGTTGGAATTTTTACCGAATGAAAATTAAGTGTTGAACAAAATGAACAAACACACATTTTTCTAATTAATAAAAACAGAAAATTCTTTCCTTTACTATTACTTGAGTTATGTGATTCATGAAAATAGTTTTCCATAAAAATAATACTTATTTGGCAAGCTTATTTATTTTGTAAGTTTATCAGCAAGGGGTTTTAAAATCTATTTAAACTTAAAATAAAAATAAAAAATTAATGCAGATATTAAATTCATATGGATTAATATCCAATGTTTGCCAGTAGGTTTAGAATTATGGA
The DNA here is from genome assembly GCA_963574655.1 of Perodicticus potto. Classification (NCBI taxonomy): domain Eukaryota; kingdom Metazoa; phylum Chordata; class Mammalia; order Primates; family Lorisidae; genus Perodicticus; species Perodicticus potto. Next base: position 9,060 of record CAUYRH010040366.1, on the reverse strand, counting down.
TCTTGGAAAGTTAAGACTGAGTTTGTAATGTCCCTTGAATGAGTACACACTAAAAAAAAAAAGGAAAAGAGGATGCAGATAATCATTTAATAAAAATTTAAAAACAATTGAGGCATATTTACTTGATGTATATACAAATTAGAGTAGTTACAAGATCAAATATGGAAGATGCATGTAGATTCCAGGAGATCGTGAGCTGTCCATCAAAGACCTTAACTTTGACAGCATTCTCTTCCTTGTTCAGTTAAGGAAAGAAAGATGGATTTTCCCTTGGACATACGGAAGAAAAATAACTTTAAGAAAAGATATCCAGTATAAAATTGCGAAGGACTGATTCTTCAAGATGTCTGCTTTTTGTAATACTAATATTCTTGAAGAATTAGGAAATTAAGTCAGAGTAACACCAATGCCTTCTATTTATATGATGCTTTCTAATTAAAACGAATGTTTCGCTTATATTATTTAATTTTATTTTTATGACATTTATGTGCTACATTAAAATCTCCATTTTATCGGTTGCTTTTATTGCCTGACATTACATGGGTAATAGAAAGCACAGTCTCAACCTTAATCCACATCGTTTAACTGGGTATTCAGCGTATTTTATAGTTCATCACGACTAACTTACAGCTAATTGAGAGGAATACTGAACACATACAGTTTGGAAATTGAACAATAAACATATATATTTTTATACTTTACTTGTACGTTTTTAGAGTGGTCATAAACAGTTTGGGGGGTTATTTTTTTCATCTTTGCAGCCCTTGTTACCTTTTTATGCTCATGTGGCTGATTCTGTTCTCAAGTAGAGGGTAGAGTAGAGTTGATCTGGGGATCGACATCCTTCCAAGTGCCTGTTTACATGTTCATTCTTTAAATGAAAGAATGTTTATTTAAATAAATAAATTTATCCAGCACTGGCTCCTGCAGCGCCCCCTTCTGTCCAGGCTCCTGATGCATGTACAGTCTCCAGCACTGGCTCCTGCAGTGCCCCCTCTGTCCAGGCTCCTGTGGGGTGTGTCCAATGCCTGGCCCCGGCAGTGCTTGTGGCATCTCCATTACTGACTATGGCAGCACAGAGAGTCCAGTGACACTCATGGGCCAGCAACCTCACATCCTCTTGGGATGGTTTTTGGCAAAGTGTTTCCATTAAGATACTTCCTAGTGAAGAAAGTCCCCTACCACATTAGTGGGTAGATATCCAGCAAATTCAAAGGATAGCTGCTCCAAGTTTTGGCTGTGGTGCACTTCATCCAAAACTTGTGGGGATGAATGTTTGACCCGTCACTTAGCCATGCTGTGTCCTCCTATATGGCCTGTTTCTCAGTCCTAGTAACAGTTTTGCATGGGTGCTCTATCTCAACCAAAAACACAGGAGCTTTGCTTTATATAAGCTGTGCCTATATTCTTTAGCGATGTTATTTTGTTGTTGTTGTTTATTTTTGCTCCCGATAAGACCATGCCTCATTACTCCAATTTCTTGCTGTTAATATTTCTTTCTTCTTCTTTTTTTTTTACAGTTTTTGGTGGGGGCCAGGGTTTGAACCTGCCACCTCCGGTAAACAGGACCGAGGCCCTACTCCTTTGAGCCACAGGCACTGCCCTGGTGTTAATATTTCTTTACAATAAACTTTCCTTACTCAAATTACAGTAAGATGTTTCTGTCCTGACCGTACTCAAAGTGATACGATTGTTTCAGTATCAACATTCTAAGAATACTTGCTAATTAAACTGACTTCACTTAATCCATGATACAGTATAAATGACTCATCTTAAGGTTCTTCACAGAGTTTATTTAGGTGAGAATGTGTAAGAAAAGCAAAGAGTCATTAGATATTTTCCCCTCATGATGGGGGTTGAGAGCCAGCACATAAAACATAGAAATGTGTATGTGTGACATGAGAGTCTTTCAAAATTAAAATTACAAATTTAACAATATTTATTCTGGTAGTTCTTTCAAAGAACATTAGCTATCTCTGTGATCACAAGTTGGTAATTCTCTTTCTTTCTTGGGGGAATATTTTCCTCTTATGCAATTAAGAATTATATCCTTCCTTACCACTGAAGATATTTACAAGGTAAGATTTTGATTAGCTGAAAAGTTGTACTTTTACTATATTTTTTGAAATTTGAAATCTCAAATCAAATTTAACTCTTTGGGAAACATTTTACTTAATTTTCATAAATATTTTTGGCACATTATTAATTCTGGGTGAGTATGCTGTACTTCATCATGAAAGAATTACTTGGAGAAATAAAAATGCATTAAAGAACAGCTGTTATACTGCTAAACGCAAAGCACCAAGGCATGCACATGTTAGTGTGAAACACAAAACTGAATAATCGTATATTCTTATTACAGTCATTTCTTAACTTTAGGATAATTGCCATCAATTCAAGAGCAGACTGTAGGATTTCCTTTATGCAATAAAATTTTCAAAATAAACAAGCAATAATTATGCTATCAACAGATATTTTGTACTGCAGGTTGGGGAGTCTCAAATTATAAAAAATGTAGTAGAGTTACCAATACCAGTCAAAAGCCTCAATGCAAACTCTCAAGTTAGTAAATTATATGAAATTAATTGAAACACCACAGATTTGGATATTTTAAATATCTTAATATTTGAATCATTTTTATTGTTTGAATCATTTTATTATAGCTAGAAATCATTGTATTATATGTAATTAATTCTCAACTGGAAAACTGCATCCTGTTTCTTCATGTTACTGCTCAAATGCTGTCCCAAATGCTAAAATAATGATTTTCATGTGAATCGCTGATGAAGCCAGAGGCAATTCTATAAGATATTCTTGACCAGCCTGTATTTATTCAGTAATCAGTTTTTTAAAAAGTCAAAAGTTGAAGAATGTGAGAAAACACAGGATAACAAAGGAAGGCAATACTCTTACTATTACTCAATATTTAACAAATACTTTATTCTGGACACCATGTTAGGTTTATGTGGCAATAAAAATCAATTGTTCCCAAATTCAAATACCTTGAAGTTAAACAAATTACAATACACAAACATACATTACTGATAAACTTATTATAGGTACTTCTCATTAAAATCCTCAATCTGATTATCAAATTACCTATAGATTAATATTTTGTTAACATTGAGTTTAATTAACTATGGTAGATAATTTCAAGACATAATTGCACTTAACCAGCCAAACTACAATGTAAAGAGAGAATCATTATCCTTATCTGATAAAAAAAGATCTTTATTATGTTGAAGTAAATAATAGCTGGAATATAGTTTACAGGTTAAATTTCAGAAGTGAGAATTATATGTAGTTAGGACTTCAGACAAACGGTCCTTTTACTAGGTTACAAATGCTCAAATTAAAATCTCAACAAATATTTCTTTCAGGTTTATGAACCATTCTTAGGTATCACATGAAAGCAGCTTTAGCTTGCCAATTTTTTAAACAGAGACTTCATCCCAATTCTCTTTCAACTTGCAGGCACCATTCCTGTAATTCTTTCTCTTGTCATATAATTTCTACTAAAGCTTGAAGTGATAAATCTAATTTAAAGTTTTTCTTTAATATATGAACCCCCTATCCCATCTCAGGGTGAATGTCTGCTATTATTGTTGATAAGGAGGCTATGAGTAGTGGGTAAAGATTTACATATTAATAAAAATGTATAGAAAAAACAGAAGAAAGAAAAAAACAGAAAGAAAAATAGGACAGTTCTGGAAAATAATAACCAAATAATAATGTAACATTAAATATTTAAATATTTATGCAAATAAATTTATATTTACTATTCACGCTCAGTTCTAACCAAAGTTGTATTCTCTTCTCTTCAGAAAAAAAAAGAAAAGAAAAACAAGAGCTTTTGAGGTCTGTTATGATTAATATTTGGCATCGACTTGACTGGTTTAAGGGATAACTGACATGTCTCTGAAGGTGTTTTTGGAAGCGATTAGTATTTAAATCAGGAGTCTAAGGAAGATCCACCCTCACTCAGTGTGAGCACAGGCACTCCACTTGGTCGAGCATCCAAATAGAATAAAAAGACAAAGGAAAGAGAAATTTAGTCTGTCTTCTGGAGCTGGGACAGCCATTTTTTCCTGCCCTTGGTTAGAGGTTAACAGAAAAACCAAAGAAGGAAGGGTGGCAAGAGCATACCCCAGTTGGGCCCTAGAAATGATGGAAAACTCTCTAAGTCCATGAGGATGGGTGGCACAGAGAGACCAGACTCCCTATGTAATGTCTGGAACCCAGGAAAACATGAGTGCTCACAGATTACCTTGGTTGAATTACCTTCACTCATCAGCTCGAGACAAAGCCACATGTGTGCTACTCTGGACATCTGGAGAAAACCAAAGTAAATGCACTCAGAAATGGTTAGGATTTGGTCTGTCCCACATGTGGGTTTAAGGTCAAGACTGCTCAACTATACAAGGTAAAGTGCTGGAACAAATTGAGAGCATAATGCGGGCACCTGCTTCTTGTATCATAAAAAGCTGTGCTTGAGGTAGATAGGAAACGATTCTCTTAGTAAAGGGTGTATGATAGATAAAGAGACCTTCAGGGAATTTTTAGTGTTTGAGAGATGAAACAAGCAAAACATCTAAGGAAATAGAGATCAAAGAATTACACTTATAATATTATGCAATAAGTAAGCAAATTACTGCTTTCCTGTATAGAGTGACAAAAAATGGATGATTTTGATACATTGGAACTGAAAAAAAACCATGAAATAAAAATTATTGAAATAAAATAAATAAAATTTATTTATTGAAAAAATATAACCATTGAAATAAAATAATTGAAATATAAATTATAAAAGCTTTCATTAATGACAATGACACGGTGGGGATGGGGGAAGGAGAGAGCAGAGAGAGAAAGAATGAAGGAGGGGAGGGGAAGGAAGAAAGGAAGAGCAGCTTTCATTAGGAGTGAAAAAGAGCGGACAGAATCTTGCTAAGGGAAAATGAATGAGTTGAAACCAAAAGAAAATGCTAGAGTAAGCATGGCAGTGCCTATGGCCAAACTTATTTGGTTTGAATACTTAACCTCCCTGTTATCCACAGGTTCTTCTTCTATAAAATGGAAATTTCAACAGTTTTTGCATTTTAGAGCTGGTATGAATTAAAATGTATGAAATGAAAACCAAGGAGGTATTCAATAGATCCCTATTTTTTGATTACATCACTATATTCTTATAAGAGGCCAAATAATGAGAAAAAGATAGAAAATAAAAGCAGTTGAGGCATGGAAGATTAAGTCTTTAACATACATGTGTACCTAATAGAAATTCCAGAAGGATCAAAGAGGGAAGGAAGAATAGGCTATGCTCAAAGAGATTTTTGAAAATGGATGCGTTTTTCAGGATAAAAAGCATATGAGGACTATAATAATAAATAATTACATTTCAAGCATTACATAGGGTAGAGTAAATAATTTGGTTAGCATCCTTCAGTGAAATTAAGTCAAGGAATTGTCAAAGTAAGTATTCTTGAGTTTGAACTGCTCTGACTCCATTTGGATGCTTTTACGTCCTTCTCTTGCCCGGATTGTATTGGCTATAACTTCCAACACTTATGCTGAATAATACTGGTGATAGAGGACATCCTTGTCTGGTTCTAGTTCTAAGTGGAAAAGGTTTCAGTTTACTTCATGCAGTATGACATTAGCTATGGGTTTGTCATAGATGGCTTCAATCAGTTTTAGAAAAGTACCACCTATGCTTATTTTCTTAGGTGTTTTTATTAGTAAAAGATGCTGAATTTTGTCAAACGCTTTTTCTGTGCATATTGCAAGGACCATATGGTCTTTGCTTTTGCTTCTGTTGATATGGTGAATTACATTTATGGATTTGCATGTGTTAAACCAGCCTTGCATGCCTAGGATGAAGTCTACTTGATATTGTGTACTTTTTAAAATATGTAGCTGTAATCTATTGGCTAAGATTTCCCTGAGTATTTGTGTATCAATATTCACCAGTGAAAATGGTCTGTAGTTCTCCTTTTAAGTTGGGTCCTTTCCTGGTTTTGGTAATAGGGTAATACTTGCTTCATAGAATATGTTGGTGAAGATGCCTTCCTTTTCAATGTTTTAGAGTAGGTTATGTAGTATAGGTAGAAGCTATTCTTTGAAAGTTGGATAGAATTCTGATGTGAAGCCATCTGATCTTGGGCTTCTTTTTGTTGGAAGATTTTTTATTGTTTCTTTAATCTCAGTTCTTGACATTGGTTTGTTCAAGAGTTCTATTTCTTCCTGGTTAAGTCTAGGGAGATGGTGTGAATCCAGGTATTGGTCCATTTCCTTCACATTGTCAAATTTCTGGGCATAGAGTTTCTTGTCTTAGTCAGAAATAATTATTCTATCTCTGTGGTATCTGTTGTTATTTCCCCTTTTTTGTTTCTGATTGAGGTTATTAGAGATTTTACTTTTTGGTTTCTAGTTAATCTGGCCAAAGAGTTATCAATTTTACTTATCTTTTTGAAGAAAAATATATTTTGTTTCATTAATTTTCTTAATGTTTGTTTTGTTTTCAATTTAATTATTTCTGATTTAATTTTAGTTATTTCTTTTCTTCTGCTAGGTTTGGGATTAGATTGCTTTTACTTTTCTATTTCCTTAAAATGATTCCTTAGGTTGTTTATTTGATCTCTTTCTATTTTTTTGGATGAAGGGATTTAATGCAATAAATTACCCTTTTAGGAATGCTTTTGCAATATCCCACAGGTTTTGGTGACTTATAGCTTCATTACTGTTATGGTTGAGGAAAGGTTCAACTACAGGACTCCTGGAAGTGATAAAGAAATACAGTATTGTCTCAGGGTATAAAATCAATGTCCAAAAAGCAGTAGTCTTAGTATACACCAATGACAGTCACACAGACCAAATCAATGAAAGACAAAATTCCCATCGAAGTAGCTTCAAAGAAAATGAAATACCTAGGAATATATCCAACAAAAGAGGCACAGGATGTCTACAAAGACAATTATGAAACTCTAAGAAAAGAAATAGCAGAAGACATTAACAAATGGAAGAACATACCATGCTCCTGGTTGGGAAGAACAAACATTCCTAAAATGTCTATACTACCCAAAGCAATCTACAAATTCAGTGCAATCACCATTAAAATACCAATGTCACACTTCGAAGAACTAGAAAAATCTTTCTTCATTTTGTATGGAACCAGAAAAAAAAAAAAAAAAAAAATATAGCCAAGGCAATTTTTAATAATAAAAACAAAGCCAGACGCATCACTCTGTCAGACTTTAGGTTATATTACAAGTCCACAGTGAGCAAAATAGCATGGTATTGGCACAAAAATATAGACATATGGAATAGAATAGAATAAAAGAAGATGGAACCAGTCTCTTATAGCTTTATGATCTTTGGGAAAACAAACAAAGCATACCCTGGGGAAAAGAGTCTTTATTCAATATATGATGCTGTAGAACTGGATAACCACATGTGAAAGACTGAAACTGGACCCATACTTTCACCACTTTACAAAAATTAACCCAAGATGTATTAAAGATTTAAATCTAAGACATGAAATGGTAAAAATCCTAGAAGAAAGTGTGGGAAAAACTCTTATGAATACTGGCCTGGGGAAAGATTTTGTGAAGAAGACTTCTGTGGCAATCACAACAGCAACAATAATAAACAATAGGGGCGCTTAATTAAGCTAAAATTTTCTGCACAGCTAAGGACACAACAAAGCACATAGACAACCTTTAGAATGGGAAAAGATATTTGCATTTAACAAATCTGATAAAGGTTTGATTACTGTGATCTATAGCAAACTCAATCAATAATAAAAGAGCAAACGATCTCATCTAAAACTGGACAAGAGACGTGAACCAAATCTTCTCTGAGGAAGACAAATAAATGCTTAACAAACATATGAAAAACATATCATCCCTAATCATCAGAGAAATGCAAGTCAAAACCAACCTTAGATACCACCTAACTCCAGTGAGAATAGCCCATATCACGAAGTCCCAAAGTTGCAGATGTTGGCACAAGTACCGAGAGAAAGGAATACTTTTACACTGCTGGTGGGACTGCAAACTAATCAGCCCCTTTGGAAAGAATTATGGAGAATCCTCAAATAACTCAAATTAGATCTCCCATTCAATCCTGAAATCCCATTACTAGGCATCTACCCAGAAGAAAAAAAATCATTCTGTCATAAAGGTATTTGCACTAGATTGTTTATCATGGCAGAATTTACAATTGTCAAAATGTGGAAACGACCTAAATGCCTATCAACCCAGGAATGGATTAGCAAGCTGTGGTATATGTATACCATTTAATACTATTCAGCTGTAAGAAAGATGGAGACTTTACATCTTTTGTGTTAACCTGGATGGAACTGAGGTTCCCATTCTTCTCAGTAAATATCTCAAGAATGGAGAAGTAAATATCCAATGTAGTCAACAATAATCCAAACTCAGTAGATGATCTAACACATGCCCACATAAGAGAAAAGATCAATTCAATAAAATTGAGGAGAGGGGAAATAAGGCAGGGGGGGAGGGGAGGAGGGGAGAGAATGGGTGTGCTCCCACTTAATGGACACAATGTCATGTTATATGGCACACCTTTTGGGTGCAGGACACAACTACAAGAGGGACTCTACCTAACAAACTTTTAACAAAGTTAAAGTGACTTTAACAAACTTCTCACTTTTTCTCCAAATACTGTAAACTAGTTGTTTGTACCCTCATGTACCCTGAAATTTAAAAAAAAAATTAAAAAATTAAAGGTAAGTATTGTGCTTGAGAAGGTAGGGTGACATTTTCATTAACTGTGATTGGTCCTTCTAGGTGTGAGTCAATCATTTGAAGTGAACTTTGTATCTGAAGCTTTCATGCTTTTCCCATGAACAAGAAGTTTGGTGGTAAAAGCCTTCTAATCTGAAGTGTTCAAATAGTCCTTGTGATGCTTTATAGGATGATATTACACATGTATAAATTTTAGTAAAGGGTCCTATTCATTGCAAATGCACCATAAATTAATTATATTATACTAGTCACCAATGTTATGGTTCATCTGAAGATCATTTCAATAACTTTT
>CAUYRH010040364.1:0-59572 GCA_963574655.1 Perodicticus potto | reverse complement strand
GCATGGTATATTTTTCCATTTGTTAACATTTTCAGCTATTTCTTTTCTTAAAGTTTCATAGTTCTCTTTATAGAGATCTTTCACATCCTTTGTTAGGTAAACTCCCAAATATTTCATCTTCTTTGGCACTACTGTGAAAGGTACAAAGTCCCTGACTGATTTTTCAGCTTGGCTGTTGTTGGTATATATAAAGGCTATAGATTTATGGGTGTTGATTTTGTAGCCTGAGACATTGCTGTATTCCTTGATCACTTCTAAAAGTTTTGTAGTAGAATCCCTGGTGTTTTCCAGATATACAATCATATCATCTGCGAAGAGTGAAAGTTTGATCTCTTCTGACTCTATGTGGATACCCTTAATCGCCTTTTCTTCCCTAATTGCAATGGCTAAAACTTCCATTACGATGTTGAAGAGCAGAGGAGATAATGGGCAACCTTGCCTGGTTCCTGATCTGAAGTGGAAATGGTTTCAATTTAACTCCATTCAATACGATATTGGCTGTGGGTTTTCTGTAGATGGCCTCTATCAGTTTAAGAAATGTCCCTTCTATACCAGTTTTCTTAAGTGTTCTGATCATGAAGGGATGCTGGATTTGTCAGAAGCTTTTTCTGCATCAACTGAGAGAATCATATGGTCTTTATTTTTTAATTTGTTTATGTGCGGAATTACATTTATAGTTTTACGTATATTGAACCAGCCTTGAGACCCTGGGATAAAGCCCACTTGGTGGTGTATAATTTGTTTGATGTGTTGTTGGATTCTGTTTGTTAGTATCTTGTTAAGTATTTTTGCATCCATATTCATTAGTAATATTAGTCTATAATTTTCTTTTCTTGTTGGGTCTCTCCCTGGTTTAGGGATCAAGGTGATGTTTGCTTCAGAGAATGTGTTGGGTAGTATTCCTTCTTTTTGTATATATTGGAATAGGTTTAGTAATATAGGTACCAGTTCTTCTTAAAGGTTTGGTAGAATTCTGACGTGAAGCCATCTGGTCCCGGGCTTTTCTTTTTAGGGAAATTTTTTATAGTTGATGCTATTTCAGAACTTGATATAGGCCTGTTCAACATTTCCACTACATTCTGGCTAAGTCTTGGTAGGTGGCATGCTTCCAAGTATTGGTCAGTTTTCTTCAGATTTTCATATATCTGAGAGTAAAGTTTCTTGTAATATTCATTAAGGATTTTTTTTTAATTTCTGAGGGGTCTGTTGTTATTTCATCTTTACCATTTCTGATTGATGAAATTAGAGATTTTACTCTTTTTTTCCTGGCTAGGTTATCCAAAGGTTTATCTATTTTATTGACCAAGAAACCAACTCTTTGATTTATTCGTCTGTTGTATAATTCTTTGGTTTTCAATTTCATTTAATTCTGCTCCAATTTTGGTTATTTCTTTTCTTCTGCTTGGTTTGGGGTTGGAATTTCCTTTCCTCTCCAGTTGCTTAAGATGTCCCATTAAATTGTTAACTTCCTCTCTTCCTGTTTTATTGAGGAAGGCTTGCAGTGCTATAAATTTCCCTCTTAGGACTGCCTTTGCAGTATCCCAGAGGTTCTAATAATTCGTGTCTTCATTGTCATTTTGTTCCAAGAATTTGGTAATTTCCTTCTTGATCTCGTCTATGACCCAGCTGTCCTTCAGCATAAGGTTATTTAGCGTCCATGTTTTTGTATGAGTATGAAGATTCCTGTTGTTATTGAGTTCAACTTTTATTCCTTGATGGTTGGAGAAGATGCAAGGAATAATTTCTATTCTTTTAAATTTGCTGAGATTAGATTTGTGGCCTAAGATGTGATCGATTTTGGAGTATGCTCCATGGGGTGCTGAGAAGAATGCGTATCCAATTTTATTAGGATGAAATGTTCTGTAAATGTCTGTTAAACCCAGTTGTTGAATGGTTAAGTTTAAATCTAAAATTTCTTTACTTAGCTTCTTTTTGGAAGATCTATCCAACACTACTAAAGGCGTATTAAAATCTCCAACTACTATGGAGGTGGAGGAAATCAAGTTGCTCATGTCTATTAGAGTTTTTCTTATAAATTGAGGCGCATTCTGGTTGGGTGCATAAATATTAAAAATTGAAATCTCATGATATTGAGTAGTACCTTTTACAAATATGAAATGTCTGTCTTTATCCTTCTTTATTTTGGTTGGTTTAACCCCTATTTTATCTGTAAATAAGATTGCAACACCTGCTTTTTTTCTGTTTAACATTTGCCTGGAATATAGATGACCATCCCTTCACCTTGAGTCTAAATTTATCTTTTAAGGTAAGATGAGATTCTTGTATGTAGCGGATATCTGACCTGAGTTTTTGTATCTAGTCAGTCAACCTATGCCTCTTTGGAGGACAATTTAAACCATTCACATTAATTGAAAACAATGATAAATCTTTAGAAAGTCCATTGGACATTTTTAATCCTTTTATCATTGTGGAAGTTGAAATTTGATAAAAAGTTTCTGGGTGAGTTTACTTTTGTGGTGGAGGATTACACTGGTCATTATGGAGAATAGGTCTGGTATCCTGGATAGCTGGTTAGTTATAGCAAATTTCTTCAACACGTGGATGTCATTAAAGTATTTAATTCCTCCATCATAAATGAAACTCAGTTGAGCTGGGTACAGGATCCTGGGTTGAAAGTTCTTTTGTTTTAGGAAATTAAAAGTCGATGGCCATTCTCTTCTACCTTGAAAGGTTTGATCAGAGAGATCTGCAGTTATTCTAATATTCTTCCCCTTGTAGGTAATGGATTTCTTACGTCTGGCTGCTTTCATAATTTTCTCCTTTCATTAACTTTAGTGAAGTTAATTATGTTGTGCTTGGGCGATGTCTTATTCGGGTTGAGTCGTGCGGGGGTTCTGATACTCTCTGCTATCTGAATTTCAGAATCTCTTGGCATGTCTAGAAAGTTCTCTTTTTATAATCTCATAAAGAAGAGACTCTGTGCCTTGTGATGCCACTTCATTGTTTTCATGCATCCGTATAAGGCGAATATTAGTTTTCTTCGAGTTATCCCAGAGCTGTCTGAGAGAATGATCCGTTTTTGCCTTTCATTTCTCTTCCTCTTTGGAAGTTTGGGAGCATTCAAAAGCTTTGTCTTCCATGTCAGAAATCCTTTCTTCTGCTTGCTCCATTCTGTTACTGAAGAATTCTACTGTATTTCTCAGATCTTTGAGGACTGCAACTTCTTGTCTCAATGTGTCAAAATCTTTGGTCATTTTGTCTTTGAATTCGTTCAGTTCTTGAGACATCTTTTGGGTCATCTTTTGGATTACTGCCTAAAATTCTAATTCCATCTTTTCCTCCATTCCGCTCATCTTATTTGCTGTCCAAACTCTGAATTCGATTTCTGACATCTCAGCCATTTGCTTATGCAAGGGATCTTGTGGTGTATCTACCTTGTCATTTCTTGGGGGAGTTGATCTACTCTGATTATTCATATTGCCAGAGTTTTTCTGATTCTGCCTCGTGATTATTTTTCACTGTTGACTATGACCATCCTCAGAGTTGGGGAGGTTTCTTTCCCAGATCAGACCCTGGCAGGATCACTGTGTTGTTGCTGGATCTTTGTAGGGAGTGACCCTGTGTAGCTTCTCTGGGACTGCCCCACCCAGGCAGTTCTGGCTGCGGGAGCAGCTCTGTAGTGTGGCAAGCCCAGATCAAGCAGCAGGGCGTGGGATGGGGCACTCGGTGGCCTTTGCAAAGGGAGCCTGTATCTCCAGCTGTCTCTGGCTGGGAGGAGGGCTTCTGAGGGAGGGTACGGGTCGTGCAGACTCCTGAGTCCCTGGCCAGACAGGCGGGGCTGGTGCAGAGGCAGAGAGGGTAGGGGAGGAGGCAGGTTGTGTGGCTCCCGTAGTTCCTGGCCCAGGCAGGCAGGCGGAGGCCTGGCAGCTTCCTGACGGAGTCCCTGGCCGGTGGGCGGCTGGTGGAGGCCTGACGCGGGGGTCCCAGTGGAATCCTGGCTGCTGTGAGCGGAGGGCCAAGTTCTGGAGGGGGTGAATCAGAGCCGTGTGGGGGTCCTGGCGGGGAGCCAATCAGGGCTGCACAGTGGTCCCTGCGGAGTGGAGTTCCTGGCCTCTGTGGGCGGCGGGCCTGGGGCACAGATCGGAGCTGGGCACGGGTCCTGGCGGGTGGCAGGCTGATGGCAGGCGGGGCACAGATCTGGGCGGGAGTCCCAGTGGACTTCCTGGCTGCTGCTGGTAGTGAGCCAAGCCCTGGGTGGGTGCCAGTCGGGGCCGTGTGGGGGTCCTGGTGGAGTGGAGTTCCTGGCCGCTGTGGGCGGCAGGCCTGGGGCAGGATTGGGCCAGGCGGGGCACTGATTGGTGCGCGGGAGTTTCGGTGGACTTCCTGGCCACTGCCGGTGGCCGGCCAAGGCCCGGTGTGACACAGATCAGAGCCGGGCAGGGGTCCTGGCCTGGGGGCTGGCGGGGATTGGTGGGTCCCCGGAGTCTCTTACCTGGCGGGCCACCTGGTCCAACCAATAGGGAGGGTTGACACTGCTCAAGTCCTCCTCCCTCATTTTCAGCAGAGGTCAGGCTTCTGGTGCATCAGGTAGAGGGGAGGTAGGGTGTCCTAGAAGTTCAGAATGGTGGAAAACTTTAGTTCAGTTTTTCTGCCTGAAGCTTGGTTTCTTTAAGTCACAGCTTGCCTCAGAGGTGACCTGCAGTTATCACTTCTTTCTTTCTCTCTCTCTCAGCTGGGCTCCCAGTCTTTAGCTCAATTGGGCAGTTTCTGGAGGTTATCTTTCCTCTTGGATAGGAGCCTCTGTCGGAAGCTGCTTCTAATCGGCCATCTTGCCCCTCCCTTCTCTCCGGAATTCTCTTAAATGCAAAGACAGAGAGGGAAAAGATACTGCCAGGTTTACTTGAGAAGCTACTGGAGAAGACAAGGAATGCAGAAGAAAGAGACAAGATCTCTTTGGATAATGAAGAGGACAGAAGTCGAAGGATGAATTCCACATACAGAATGAGTGTAAAAGCACTTAGAACCGTGTGAAGCATGAGTAAGGGCAAGATAGTAATGATGTTGTTATTCCTAGACTGCATACTGTGATTCTCAGGACCTAGTGTAGCTCTCTACTGCATGTGGGTAACTCAGTGCGTAGGCTGTTGGCCACATACACTGAGGCTGGTGGATTCGAGGCCGGCCTGTGCCTACTAAACAACGACAACTGCAACCAAAAAGTAGCTGGGTATTGTGGCGGGCGCCTATAGTCCCAGCTAATCGGGAGGCTGAGGCAAGAGAATCGCTTAAGCCCCAGAGTTTAAGGTTGCTGTGAGCTGTGACACAATAGCACTCTACTGAGGGCAACATATTGAGACTCTGTCCCCCCCCCCCAAAAGAAAAAAAAGCGGTAGAGAACTGTTAGTGTAATCAGAGACACTTGGATTGCCAGTGCCTTCTTGTACAACTTTGGTCAAGTTACTTGAATTCAGTGGACTTTTATTTTCTTAATCAGGGAAAAGAAATAAGTCAGACCAGGTAATTTTCAAACTAACACTTTACTCTTTTGGAAAGGAATTTAGAACTTAGGATGTAATTGACACAATTTGAATTTATCTAAGTTTTTTAAAAACAAGTTTCCGTCCTACTTTGTTTCTTCTAGGTGATTCCAGTTTCTCTGATGTTTTTAATTTTAACTTATTAAACAGAAGCCAGTCACAAATCAGGTTATACAATTATGACTAAAGTTGGTATTTAGTTAATGTGTATTTTTAAAAATATAGTCATCATTGGGTTATAACTTGAAAATGGTTATTAGAGAAACACTTTCCAAACATATATGGGCAACAAGGAGTTAAAATTGCCAGTATATCACTATTAAAAGTTTTTTAAAAAATAGTTTCATCAGACTAAGGTTGTTAATTTTAAAAAGCAAGTGTTATGTTAAAATGAGAAAAATTGATGGTCTTTTACTTTATAAGGAGTAAAATTTATAATTGTGACTTCTTAAACTGTAAACCAAAATTGTATTATAATTAATCCAATTTGTTTTGGACTGTGTTAACCAAAATTGATTAAAACTCGGTTGGACTTAATGTTTTTCTTGTTCTTTTTCTGTTTTGTCCCTGATGCTCTCTTTGAACCTGGCTGTTCTGCCAAAATGTATATTCTTAGCCGAGGAAGAGTTACAAGTGAACACAGTCTCCTTAAATGTTTTAATCTTTACCTTTGTAGAAATGTTGTTTGTATTTTGGTCTTAGCAGTACATTTAATTCTCTTCATTTTATAGCTAATGTTTATACCCATGTATTGTTAACCATGTGCCAGACACTATTCTGAGTTTGTTATTGTTGTTTTAAAGAGACAGTCTTGATCTGTTGCTCAGACTGAAGTGCCGTGATCATATAGCTGACTGTAACCTCGAATTCTTGGGCTCAGGCAATCCTTTTGCTTCAGTCTTCTGAGTAACTGGGACTAAAGGCACACACCATCACCACACCCACCTAAGTTTTTGTGTTTTTGATAGAAATGAGGTCCCAGTAATGTTATCAATGGTGATCTCAAACTCCTGAGCTCACGTGATCCTTCTTCCCTCGGCCTCCATAAGTGGTGGGATACAGGCATGAGCCACTGCACCTAAGCCTGCGTTTGATTCTGTGTATTAGGAACACATTTAATTCTTAGTGCAATCCTGTGATCCTTTGTTTCTTTCTTTTTTATTTTTTAAACAGATTTTTCTTCGTTGGCATTGAGGCTGATAGCTGAGATTCCCAGGATCAGGCTAGGAGTAGTGATTTGTTCCCAGTGGGGGTCTCATGGAGAAGTTTTCTTTCAAGAAGAAGATGTGTCACACACCCATAGTCGCCATATCTGAAAGTCTCATCCATAAGGGAAAACCAGATTTTACTTGGGTTGTCACAATGGCTAATGTAAAAGTATGCAGTGCAGAAATCTGGGGCATGTCATAATCATTTCTTTCTTAATTTCTCACATTCAGCCTTAAGTACTATTGTTAGTTATGCCAGCACTGTTTTTTACTTAGTTAATTCCTTTTCCCCTGTGCCCATTGGTAGAGTTTTAGTTGTCATTATCTCTAGCTTGATCTATTTAAGCAATAGTCCCTGCCTTTCGTTTCTCTTAGGTATCGCTCCACTGTAATTCTTGTCAAGTTGTAGGCTTGAATAGCTTTTTTTGGTCAAGACTTTATCAAGGTATAATTCACATAATACACAGTTCATTCATTTAAAGTATGTAATTCATTTGGTACTTCTACAGAGTTGTGCACCCATCACTCCAGAAAGAAACCCTGAACTCATTCGTAGTCGCTCCCTTCTTCTATACCAGTCATTTTCAACTGGTGTGCTACAGCACTACTGGTATGCCATGAAATTTTTAAAGATCATTAATTCAGTTATTTTCAAACGAAGTTCAAAGCACAGTAAGTATATTCTTTTTTTTTACTCTTTTTTTTTTTGAGTGTGTAGCAGAAGTTTAACTGTAGGTTCAGGTGTGCCATGAGACAAAAAAGGTTGAAAAACACTGCTTTATACCACCAGCCCTAGGCTTCTACTAATGTACTTTCTGTGTCTATAGGTCTGTTTGTTTTGGACATTTCACATACATAGAATCATACAATATGCTTTTTTCTTTTTGTGACTGGCTTCTTTTAATTAACATAATGTTTTCAAGTTTTACTGTATAGGAAGGTTATGTATTTGCCTAGGGTTCAGACAGAACGTACCCCTCAGGTTGTTCTTTAGAAGGTGCAGCCTTGGACATGTGTGTTGTCTTCTGGACTGCCAAGAACTGTTGTGGTTTTAGCTGGGTTCTCTTTGAATATTCCCCCACCCCATCCCTGATCTTCAATTAATTTGTTACAGGGCTGCTGTAACAAATTATCACAAACTTAAAAGCTTAAAAGGACAGTTTATTGTCTCAGTTCTGAAGGCTAGAGGTCCAAAGCCAAGGTGCTGACAGGGCCATTCTCCCTCTGAAACCTGTAAGGGAGATCCTTCATTACTGCTTCTGGTGTTTGCCATCAGTCCTTGGCATTCAGTGTATCACCAGTCTCTGCACGGCATCTTTCCTTCTGTGTGCACCCCTGTGTCAGTCTGAATTTCCCCTCTGGTACAAGGACATCAGTTATTGTGGATTAGAGCCAACTTTAATGACCTTAACTTTAACTTGATAACATTTTAAATGACCCTATTTACAAATGAGGCCACATTCACAGATTTGGGAAAGGAGTTAGCAGTTTTGGCCGATGGAGGGAAATTTTAGCCTATATACTAGCTGTTGCTATTTAGTTTACAGTAATTTCCTGGGGACATAAAAGTGTTCCACTGTGTGATCCAAAGTCTGGCTTCTTGGCAGGGTTAGGAGGCTGCCAGGGCAGGATAGGTCTTTGTTTAGTATCAGGAAAACTACCACAAACACAGACTCTTAACAACTTCTAATCCCAGCCTATATAAATTAAGATGTGAATGCCAGGATTCCTTTTCCCCCTTTTAGCAACCTCCAGTCTTTTCCTCCAGTGTTTAACTCAGTGACGACTTCTCTGGGAGACCTACCTTTTTTCACAGGAGACAGAAATGTCTTATTCCCCTTTACTCTCTCATAGCACTTTCATACCCACCTCACTTGGTACAAGTATTATTTGTTCCTATCATGATTAAATATTGAACTCCTTGGAGGCAAAAATTGTGATGTACTTCTTAGCTTCCCCATAACCTTGAGTGAACAGTAATGGAGCTCAGTAAATGTTTCTGAAATAAATGTGTGAATGTACATACGTGCTTGAGACGTGTCTCTAAACTGTTAAGCCAAGCAATGTGTACTTCCTGATTCTGGACTAACTGCAGTGTTAAAAATTTCTTTGACTAATGTACTATGTGATTTTGTTGTTTTTTTGCTGCATAAATAATCTGAGGCCTTCAGTTGGTGTTGAGCCACTTTGTTCCTGCTCTACTTTGTCTCTTATGGTTATTTGGGACCTGGATGAAGCAGTTCATTGTTGCTTTAGTTGAACATGTGACTTTATTTAAAAAAGATATTAATCAGGAAATTTAATTTCTTACAAAAATGAAGTTTGTTGCTTGAAATCCAGTGTATTTTTTTCAAATTTGTTTAAAAATGAAAATTCTAGCCAGGTTCTTGACTATCCTGTAAGTGCATTTATAAGGACCAGGCTTCTTTGTGAATTATGAAGGGACTTTAATGGGGATGCATCCAGGAGAGTATAATTAGTGTCTTATTATGCTCGGTTTTCTGTGCTTTTCTCCTTTCCTCTGTACCAGCCACTTCTCACCATTTTTCTATTTATTAGCTCTAGTACAAGAAGATGGAATAGGAAATGGAATAGAAAACATCCTTCAGTCTTGTTACTTGTTAGCAGATACCTTAAATTTTAGGTGTGAAGAGGAATAGAAATAAAGTTAGGTCATTTGTGCTACATCTTTATTATATCTACCTTCCATTATCACAGATAATGATGACTTACGTATAACTGACTAAAATTACAGGAAAGAGAAGCTATTAGGAAATGCCTCAATAAGTTTTCAGGATTTTTTTTTTTTTTGCACCTTTCTTTTGGGAGAAAAGAATTTTAAAAATACCTAAATGAATTCTGATTATTTTATCTATTTTTTTTGTTGTTGTTTTGTTAAATTGTGTGTTATATGATGAGTAGTGGGATTGGGCTCAATTTGTGAATTAGAGGAAGTGACAAATATGATAAAGACTGTGGTTTTATGTCTTTTCAAAAAACCACAGTAGAACTGAAATAATACTAAATACTTTAACAAGACCAAGCTTTCTGCCACCAACCAGGACCAGTCCTAATGAAAAGTAGGTCTGCTGATACAAAGTAGTGGAAAACAGGGCAGGATAGGTTTTTGTTTAGTGTCAGAAAAACTCCTATAGTCTTGAATCTGCGAAGCACACATTAATTTTCATCAGTGAGAATGCAATTATTAGATCATTTTACTCTACTAAGAATTGAAGAAGTCACGATAAAGCTGTTTATTTTTTTTCTTTGGGACAAGGATTTAGATTTAATATGGACAATAAATTTCAAAGTAATAAATTTGATAAAATTATTATGAAATGCTAATATACTGTAAAGCAAATAAAAGTATGCAATTTATATGCTCTTTTCTCAGTTTACATACTGATGTGGTGTAGGGCTAGAGAACAGAGATATATTCCCATATCATTAAATTGCTAGAAATACATCATATTTTCAGAATTTTGTTTTTTTCTTTCTTTCTTTTTTTTAAGACAAGAGTCTCACTCTGTTGCCCTTAGTAGAGTGCTGTGGTGTCACAGTTTACAACAACCTCAAACTCTTGGGCTTAAGTGATTCTCTTACCTCAGCCTCCCAAGTAGCTGGGACTACAGGCGCCTCCCACAATGCCTAGCTATTTTTTTTTTGTTGCAGTTGTCATTGTTGTTTAGCTGGCCCAGGCGGGGTTCGAACCTGTCAGCCTCCGTGTATGTGGCTGGCCCCTTACCCACTGAACTATGGGTGCTGCCAGAAATTTTTTTTGAGTCGTGATGACTATTAAGATTTTATTATTAGGATTTGAACACTTTTAGGTCTTTTAACATTATACAGAGAAAATTGGAATATATTTAATGGGATAGCATAAGTAATTTTCATTCTCATTCTTTTCTTGAATTTTGAAGTATAGACTCATAGACTTGAAAACATAGTCTTTGTCCAAAAGAGTCAGAATGTATACATTTCAGCTTCCTTAAGTAGTTGCGAAAGTCTTCTGGAGTTTATTTTTACATTCATTTTCCAACATGTAGCTTAAATGCAGTACTTAGTTTAAGATAATGTGTTACTGTGGGAAATATAATAATGAATTTCCAGCTCCTCATATTGCTGAACTTCCAGGCTAGCAGGGGAGAGAGAATTGTGAGAATAATTAAAGAGCCCGTATTGCCTGACCTTCTTCTCTGGCATAATTATTAATACACCCCCTGTCACTTTCACACATCCCGGTTTGTATTAGAAGTTATGCACTCACACTGTGAACAACTATATAAATACCAAACTGAGTTTCAGCCTTAGGTTACTTTAAATAAAATACATGGAAATTTAGGTAGGGGTGGGGAAAGAACACATATCTTAAACCTGACACTTTCTGAACTAATGCTCAGGTGGCAATGGATGTCATCTGATTCTTGGAAACTCCCAAGTAATGAAAGACTTTCCTTGTCATATGTTCTCTTAACTATAATCTAAAGAAAAATAGAAGGGCACCAGTTCTCTGGCTTTTTCTTTCTGAGTTTTTGGGACTGTCCCTTTGAGTGGCTGCTTTGATTTTTATGTTCTTAAGTGGTTAGATTCAAAGAGAAGGATTTAAGATTTATCTATTCTTTGCTTTTTCTAAATCACTTAATTTTCCTAGGAATATTGAGTATAAAGTGAGGAAGAGGTTATGATTAATATCTTCTTTAAAAGTTTGTGGTCTTATAGAGTTTTGACTTCAAAAAATTTTCAGAAATCTTTTAATGGCACCTAAAGTTCAATCTATAATACAGAACCTGATACGCTGCTCTCTTTCCTCCCAACATCATCCACTCCATCTCACTAATGTAAAACCCTTGAAGCAGCCTTTAAACTAGGAGAAATACTTATATAAGCCTATATTGTATTTACAGCAGGTTTGTCTGTGGCTACAGTTAGTATTGGAGACTTATCAGTAATTCTAGAATTGTTTTTTCTATTTCAGACAGTAAGGATATGACTTTGTTTTCTTTTTCTCTTTGGCGAAGCAAATACAGCTGCTTAGTAACTAATACTGAGTAAGCAACATTTATAAAATTGTTTGATAAGCCTCAGGTAGGAAGAGAGGTTGGGGATAGTGTTGAAGGTCGAATCATAGTTCTGATGAAGTAATAAATCAATGGTGACGTAGAATGAAAGGATGTGTTCTTGCAAAATAAGTATTGGGAATTATAAAGTGTAAGCCAAATTTCTGGCTTTGTTTAGTCTGAACCCTGGGGAAGGCTGGCCGAAATTTTATAGACTAGTGAAACATTTTATAGGTCTGAAAGTATTATAAACCTGTCATAAGATTCTGCATAAATTAGGAGTTGCATGATCTAGGAATTTGTGAAGATGAAGTCTTTAAGGGTTCTGATTGGATTAAGTGTCCTCCCAGATTTCTTAGACTCTCAGATGCAGGATTTTAGATACATGCTGATTTCTTGTTGTTTAATTATTATTGTATGCAATACTTGACTCATCTCTTTATTACCATAAACGTAGAACAGTGGTCACGATATAGATACTGAGGAAATCAAATGTTTTCTTTTTTTTGTAATCTAATTTGAAAATTAATATAACAGTTCTTAACAATAATTTGGTATAACAAAAAGAAAAGAAATATGAGGCATGGTAGTGATCTTGACAGGCAGTTCCCTAATGTGCAAAATAAAATATTAGATAATCTCTAAAAAATGTTCTGCCTCTGTAGCTGAGTCCATAAAATATAGATAGTCCCTAAATTATGGTGATTAAAACTTATATTTTTTTACTTTATGATGGTGTATGTGAAAGCAATGAGCATTAGGTAGAAACTGTACTGCAGTGCAGTATTCAGTAGATTGCATGAAATATTCAATAGTCTTTGTTTTGGATGATTTTGCCTAATTGTAGGCTGGTGTAAGTGTTAAGGTAGGCTAAATTGGCAGTGTATGGTGGTTCACACCTATTATCCTAGCACTCCAGGATGAAGAGGCAGGAAGTTTGAGTGAAGTCCTGAGCTTGAGACCAGCCTCGGCAAGAGTAAGATTCCATATCTACTAAAAATGGAAAAAATTAGCTGGGCATAGTGGCACACTGCTGTAGTTGCAGTTACTCGGAGGCTGAGACAAGAGGATCTGTTGAACCCAAGAGTCTGAGGTTGCTGTGAGCTAGGATGATGCCATGGCACTTTAGCTTGGGCAATAGAAAGAGACTTTGTCTCCAAAAAAGGGGCAGGCTAGACTAAGCTATGATATTTGTATGTTAGGCGTTTCGACTTAGGATATTTTCAGCTTACAATGGGTTTATTAGGACATAGCACTATCTGGAGTAACGTGTGTAGACTACTGTCATTTAACTAAAATGCTTTAATGTCTTTTTGCATATGCACTATTTAAACTGAATACAACATTTACACTTATGCCTTTGCCTCCTTCCCCTTGGATCTTATTTGCTAAAGTGTACTTTGATTTCTCTGAAAATATAACAAAATAATTTTTGATCAACTTTTATTATTTAGTGATATGAAAATTAAGTTGAGAATTCACAGACATAAATTCTTATATATGCTGACAGAAAAGCGGCAGCGCCTGTGGCTCAAGGAGTAGGGCACCGGCCCCATGCACCGGCCCCATATACCGGAGGTGGTGGGTTCAAATCCAGCCCCAGCCAAAAAAAAAAAAAAACCTAGATATTATTTGTGCTCGCTTCGGCAGCACATATACTAAAATTGGAACGATACAGAGAAGATTAGCATGGCCCCTGCGCAAGGATGACACGCAAATTCGTGAAGCATTCCATATTTTTGTATTCTTTTCTGTAAATCAATTCTGTCTTACCACGGGGGGGTGGGGGGAAATAATGTAATGAAGAATAATAAAATACATATATTTAAAAAAAAAAACAAAAAACTATGAAACTCTAAGGAAAGAAATAGTTGAAGATGTTAACAAATGGAAAAACATACCATGCTCATGGCTGGGAAGAATCAACATTGCCAAAATGTCTATACTACCCAAAGCAATATACAATTGTAATGCAATCCCTATTAAAGTTCCATTGTCATATATGCTGACAGAAAAGTCTAGTTATAGCTAAAAGTTAGATTTTCAGAGAGTTACAGGGAAAAGTAAAACTAATGAGATGAATATTTATGGAGCTTCTAACAGGAGAAGGCTTTTCTCTCAAAATGGTCATCAAAAAATTCACAATGTTGATTTGGCGCCGTAGTACAGTGGTTATAGTGCCAGTCACATACACCGAGGCTGGTGGGTTCAAAACTAGCCCGGGTCAGCTAAGCAACAATGACAACTGCAACAGAAAAAAAAAAATAGCTGGGCTTTTTGGCAGGCGCCTGTAGTCACAGCTACTTGGGAGGCTGACGCCAGAGAATCACTTAAGCCCAAGAGTTTGAGGTTGCTGTGAGCTGTGACACCATGGAACTCTACCTAAGGTGACATAGTGAGACTCGGTCTCAAAAAAAAAAAAAATGTACAATGCATGAACATTCAATGTATTTTACCAGGTGCCATGGCAGGTAAAATTACAAATACATTTTTCTTTGTAGTTTGCCTTGAGTTTACTAAAAGCATTTAAAAGTAAATACAGTGTTTAAATTTTGCCAAAGTAGTAAGACAGAATAACAGTAGGTAGAAAATTGGTATGTAGACAGGCAAAGGGGGCAGATTTTCTGCTAAATGGCTCTAAATGAGTTGATTTTAAATATTAAGCTTTGATGAGAGATTGTTCGTTTTTTTCAGTGTTGTTATCATTGGTGTGGCAAGCTAATCAAATGTACCAAGTGATTTGATTCTGACCACTTGCCACCATTGGCAAACATGCTGGAGGGTGGATAGTTGGCCTTATTGCTGGCCAGGAATTCTTCCATCATGGCTTAACTGTAGTCTTACTGCAAATTCCTCCTGGTCTTCTCTAAAGAGTATTGTGTTACACAGGTGACATTGATGCAATTTATACTCTGCCTTCTCATTGTATTTTAGTGATCTTGACCACTCTGGAAAAATAGAGAAATTCCCTATTTGGCACAAAGAAAAATATTACAAAGCATCCTGCTTCTGCCTTAGGTGGGATTTTACAACCGAGCAGCTGATTTTAATCGTAACTATGTATTAAAAACACCCAGGAATCTTGTTAAAAATTTAGATTCCCATAGAACCACCTCATAAATTCCTATGCAATGGGCATGGAAAGAAACATATTCTAGAAGCCAACCTTCCCCAGCATACCTAGAATGGAGATTGCCTCTTAAAATATTTAGAAGTTTGAGATGATTTTAAAACTAAAGTGTTTATCAACAAATTTAAACGAATTCGGCCTGTAAATATTAGAGTTGAACCGAGTACCTTTTCACAGCTCTAAATATCATCCTTTCAATTACATGAACTCATTAGTCTCTTTTAGTACATTTCCAGGCTTTTAGAAATAGGACTTTGAAAAAGCTCTTCTGTCATTTTATGAGAAGGAAATAAAAATTGAAAAATAAGAAATTCTCAAAAGTAAGCTTATTCAACATTGCAAGCCGGATAAATTTATTCTTTGGGAGGTAGATGATAACAGTCTTTAAAATTTTGGCACACAATGAGTACAAGAGAAATTACTTAGAATGAGTCTTGTGATCTACATTATATATAGGGTAGTGGACAAATTATAAGGAAGAGTGTTTGGGGTGCCCCCTAATTGAGTTATTTGGATTTAGATAAGACAGAGTGCCTTCCCTGGAGGTTTATGGAGAGAATTCAGATGACCCCTTTATTGTCCAGCAGCTATGTGCGTAAGGACTGGACTAGATAAATTCTGGGATAAATGATTTAACCGTCTAAAATGCTCTAAACTTTTCAGTTATGTTACTTTTAAGGTTGCTTTTAAGGTATTTTCAAATTAATATCCTGGGCTCAGAAAACACATTTGTAAGAAAAATCAGGTGCATTGGTTCTCATGCCTATAATTCCAGTGGTTTGGGAAACCAGGCAGGAGGATCATTTGAGACCAGGAGTTTGAGACCAGCCTGGGGAAAATAGAACCCCCATCTCTACAAACAGTTTAAGAATTACCTGGACGTGTTGACACACACTTGTAGACTCAGCTACTCACAGACTGAGGCAGGAGGATCACTTGAGCTCAGGTATTCCAGATTACAGTGAGCTATGATCAGAGCAAGACCTTGTCTCTTAAAAAAAAGGACATAAGAAAAACTTATTATTATTTTAAAATATTAGAATGACATTGTTAAACCACTTTTATGATTCTGTAAAACCCTAGGTAGTTTATTCATGCAATTAACATGTTGGCCACTGTGTCATGTTATTACTTACAATTTTTCAAAGTAGAATGTGTTAATTTAAGGATATGGTTGGCAAAATTTTTAGACAATTAGGTTTTTTTAAAAAGAGTTCTAAAATTTAATTTATCCTCTGATACTTGGCTGTGCACATAATACATGTCTTATGATTTCATTTTGTTAAAAAAAGTCAATACAATTAAAAAGTTTTCACAAAATTTGTTTATATTCAAAGGAAATGTTATCCCTTTAGTTTTTTCTTTTCAAATAATACTGTTAAGACATGATAACATTTATTGATTACTTTGTGTTGGTTCCTGTACTAAGCTCTCAATCCTTAATACTGCTGCATTTTCAAAGAAGTTACTAGTCCCTTAAACGTCTACCTTTCCATTTCATTGTACAGGTATTGGCTTTTAAGTTAAACTTCTAAATTTCAGGCAATTGTAGATTCAAATGCAGCCATAAGAAAAAAAAGCAAAATGATTGTTTGTACCCTTCACTCAGTTTTCCCCTATGTAATCTCTTGTATAGTTGTAGTACAGTATCAGAATCGTGACGTTGATTAAAGCCACCAACATTATTCAAACTTTTCCAGTTTAAGGTGTACTCAATTGTGTGTGTTTAGTTCCAAACAGTTTTATTGGATGTGTAAATTCATGTAAATACTGCCAACAGTCAAGATACAGCACTGTTCCTTTCATCAGATCCCTTGTGATACCTTCTTACAAGCCACACCTGTTATCATTTTGTCCTTTCCAGAATGTTATATAGATAGAATCCTACAGTGTGTAATCTCGTCACATTGGCTCGTTTTCAGTCAACATAATTGCTTTGAGATCTGAGTAATAGTGTATATTAATAATTTCCTTGGCTCGGCGCCTCTGGCTCAATGGACTAAGGCACCAGCCATGTATACCTGAGCTGGCGGGTTCGAATCCAGCCTGGGCCCGCCAAACAACAATGGTGGCTGCAACCAAAAAATGGCCGGGTGTTGTGGCGGGCGCCAGTAGTCCCAGCTACTTGGGAGGCAGAGGCAGGAGACTCGCTTGAGCCCAGTAATTGGAGGTTGCTGTGAGCTGAGATGCCACAGCACTCTATCCAGGGTGACAGCTTGAGGCTCTGTCTCAAAAAAAAAAAAAAAGTGTATATTAATAATTTCCTTTCTATTACTGAGTAGTATTTAATCTTGTGGCTATTTTTATGGTCACCTAAACCATTCACATATTGAAGAATATTTAGGTTTTCAGTTAGGGACTATATTGCAAATGAAACTACTATGAATATCTATTTATTTTGCGTAAAGGTAAGTTTTCATTTGAGATATGTGTTCTAGTGTGCAATTGCTGGGGCTTACTGTAGGTTTGTGGGTAGTTCTATAAGAAACTGCTGAACTGTTTTCTAGAGTGGCTATACCATTTTACATTGCTGCTAGTGATTTATTGCTGGTCCACTTTCTCTGCGAGCATTTGGTGTTGTCACTAATTTTTCCATAGCTGTGTAGTGATGACGTATTGTCATAATTTGTGTTTTCCTAATTGCCAGTGATTATGTTGAATATTTTGTCTTGTGTCTCTATGCCATCTGTATATTCTCTTCAGTAAAATGTCTCTTCATTCATTTTTGCCTATTTTCTTAGTTGTGTTGTTCACTTTTCTATTGAGTCTGGAGAGTTCATTATTATCTAAATTCAAGGTCTTTTGTCAAATAGGTGATTTCCAAATATTTTCTCCCAGTCCGTAGATTATCTTTTCATCTGTCTTTACAGTCATTTACAGAGCAAAAGTTTTAAATTTTGATGAGTTGATGTATCAACTCATCAAAAAAATTTTCCTTTAATGGATGATGCTTTTGGTGTCAAGTCTAAAACTTCTTTGCTTAGTCTTAGATATCTCTTAAAAGATTTTTTGGGGAAAGAGATGTTAAATTTTAAATTTAATTTTTTAAATGTAGTATGACACGTTTGTCACAATTAATGAACCAGTATTAATATATTCTTAATAAGTAGAGTTCGTATTTTATTCATATTTCCTCAAGGTCTTTTTTCAGTTTTAAAAATTGTGGTAACATAAAATTTGTCATCATTTTTATGTATATCCGATTTAGTGTTACTAAATACACTTAAGGTTGTGTAACCATCACTACCATCCATCTCCATAACTCGTTTTGCCTTATAATACCAAAGCTCTAGCCCGTTAAATAATAACTTTTCATACCGCACTCCTCTTTAGTCTCTGGCAACTAACCACCATTTTACTTTTTGTCTCTGATTTTGGCTACTCTAAAAGTACTCATAGGAGTGGAATCATACAATACTTGTCTTTTTGTGATTATTTTATTACTTAGCATAATGTCCTCACGTTTCATCCATGATGTAACATGTCAGAATTTCTTTTCTTTTAAAAGGTGAATAAATATAAGTAATGCTGCTATGAATATTGGTGTATTAATATCTCTTTGAGAGAGCCTGCCCTCTATTATTTGGGGCGTATACCCACAAATACAATTTTTCCTTTCCATTCTGTGGGTTGCCTTCTATTTATATTGCTTTTTGATGTGTAAAACTTTTCAATTTTCACAAAGTTCAATTTGTCTATTTCTTTTGTTGCCTGTGCTTTAGAGTCATTTCAAGAAATCCTCAAGAAACCAAAATGTTGTGAAGTTTTTACTCTATGTATCATTTTAAGAGTTTTATAATTTTAGATTTCATCTTTTTCTGTCTGAGATTTCCATGTATTCATTGTGTCTCGTTAGGCTCTTCTAGACTGACAGTGATTCATACTTTGCTTATTTTTGAACCTTGAGAGTTCTGAGGAGTGTGGGTTAGGCAGGTATTTTATAGAATGTTTCTCAATTGGAATTTGATGTTTTTCTCATGATTGGAGTTTGTAGTGAAAGGACCAATGTGACACCATTTTGTTAACAGACTCCATTTTACAGCTCGCTGTGTAATTTGCTGTGTAATGCTAGTTTTGCAAATTTTGGTTCCTTGCTCCAGTTCCCCCTGACCACCCCCACTGGTTGAACAATACCAGCCCCTTCCTGCTTAGTGACCACTCACCCATTCCTGGCACCTCCGAAGTATCCAATCAACAAGTGACAAGACACCTGGACTCATACTTACTCCACCCTTCCCTTATCCCACTCCCCTTATCCTATTCCCCCCTCCCAACTTCCTTTCGGTACACTATAAGAATACCTCAGCCTCACCCCTCGGGCCGTTCAGATCGATCCGCCATTTTGACAGAGCTGAAGGCCGGAGCCTAGGCTTGTAATAAACTTCACCCTTTGTTTTTGCATCGGGGCGCCTGGTGTGAGTTTCTTCTGGGGGTACTCCGAAATTCGGGCACAACAGTAGGTGTTTGGCAAAAAGACCACAGAGGTAAAGTGTTGTTTCATCATATCATATCAAGGGTATGTGTGATCAGCATGACCTACCACTGATGATGTTAGGCTCGATCGTGTGAGATAGGTAGTGTTTGTCAGGTAAAGGTGCCCCTACACACCCCCTTTCTAGAGCTTAAAAAACTCTATCAAATGTCACATCACATATGCACATTAATGAAAACCATTTCTAAATACAAGGATTTGTTTTCCACTTGTTTGGGTTACGGCAGGTATCTTTATTTTTCCTTTGTAATGCTTTCAAAGAAGTTGCTTTGTTTTTCTCAAAGATGTTTATTTAAATGTTTAGTGATCTTTGGCGTTTGAAGGAAGAAGACTTCTACCATCATTTTATTAGCTGTGCTCAATTATGATAGGAGAAAAAAATTGATGATGATTATGGTGAAGATGAAAAAAATGGAAGAAATTGAAGAGTCTGACTCTGGCTTTCATGTGATCTATTCTGCTTTTCCTTTCTATAGGTTTTTAAAAAGACAGATTTATTTTAACCAAATCATAGAAATGTTAGGCATTTTGGGGTAGATTTATAAAGCAATAGTAACTATAACATTTTTCCTTGGATTTGGTTATTTCTTACAAAGCAACATCTATTTTAATGCATTTTTAATTGTATGCAGTGTAATTACTATTTAGAGAAATTATGAAATGAATAGTCTTTTAATTGAAAAATCACAATTTTTATGAACAAGGTAAAAAACAAATAGTTTGACTTAGCTCTTTACTCAAAAAAATGGTGACATGCTGGCACCGGTAGCTCAGTGGGCAGAGCACCAGCCACATGCACCCAGGCTGGCAGGTTTGAACCCAGCCGGGACCAGCTAAACAGCAATGACAACTGAAACAGAAAAGTAGCTCGTCCTTGGCAGGCGCCTATAGTCCCAGCTACTTGGGAGGCTGAGGCAAGTGGATTGCTTAACCTCCAAGAGTTGGAGGTTGCTGTGAGCTGTGACACGATGGTACTCTACCGAGGACGACAAATTGAGATTCTGTCTCAAAAAAAAAAAAAA
Source organism: Perodicticus potto (assembly GCA_963574655.1). Classification (NCBI taxonomy): domain Eukaryota; kingdom Metazoa; phylum Chordata; class Mammalia; order Primates; family Lorisidae; genus Perodicticus; species Perodicticus potto. Next base: position 39,165 of record CAUYRH010040364.1, on the reverse strand, counting down.
GGTGGTGACATGCTAGGCAGAGTAAGCCTCCTTGATACTCCCTTCACCATTCCCAAATATCAACAATTGGTTCATTCTCTAATGAAACATTCTGTGCTATTGACCAAGACAATTCTCATTTTCATGTTTAGTAAAAGTGAGAGAGGAACATTATGGTTTTGTTTTGGTTTTTGAGGCAGGGTCTCATCTGTTGCCCAGGGTTAAGTGTAGTGGCATCATCCTAGCTCATGGCAATCTCAAACTTTTGGGCTCAAGGGACCCTCAACTGAGTAGTTGGGACTACAGGCGTGTGCCATTGCAGTGGTTAGGTTTTTTGTTTGTTTGTGGAGACAGAGTCTCACTTATGTTGCCTGCCTGGTCTTCTGTGGTCAAGTGATCCTCCCACCTTGGCCTCCCACGGTACTGGGATTATAGATATGAGCCGTTGTGCCAGACCTGCTTTAAAAAATTCTTTATGAAGATTAATGTTGGTCAGCTTTTACGTTAGGGGTTTGAAATCATTAGTTTGCTAAAATGTTGGTTCAGGATTCCCAAGATACAGGAAATAATAATTGTACCAGAAAGGTGATGGGTGCAGGAGAGGAAGAAAGTAAAACAGAGGGTGGGGGAGAAACTTGTTAAAATGTTGCACATCCTTCTCTTGTCACTTTTGAGGAGTAAAATAGGAATCTGATTCTGTAAGTACACCATATCTACAAGAATAAAAGTTACAGCCTTTCCCAGATTCCTATGAGCAAATTAAATTATTTTGCCAGGAAGGTACATTTAAAGGCCTATTTATGCTTGGTCATCATTTTCTTCAATCACATGATAGTAAAAGTTGTGTCAGAAAGCCTACTGAACTGGGAATACAAAATCAATGGCAGTGACAAAATACCTAAAAATTTCCATTCACTATTTCATTTAAACATTAGGTCCTTGTATTAGTGTTTAAGCCAACATAAATTACCTTGAATGGAAAATTGCCCCCAGTATGCAAAACAGGCTTACTTGCATATCTGAAAGGAGTGTTGGATAGCATAATCTAATACCCTATTCTGCTAGCCATCTTATTTCAAATAATGAACTTCAGTGAAGGGATGGTTGATGATGCTTTTTTATTATGTATTTGAGTTTTAGGTTATTATTAATTTTGGCTCTAGATTCATTGTATCAACCAATTTTAACTTTTCTCCATTTGCTGCATAAGAATTGGACTGCTTTGTACCTTATGGTATTTCCAATATTAGCTAGGTATCACACAGCAGAAAGGATCCCGAAGTCTCCATTTCCATTAAAAATACAGAAAACTTTCTCCGTATTGCTGGTATAATTGTCAATCATCATATGGCTCCAATTCTACATAACATTTTTGACACTATCTTTTATTTAATTGTCTAGATAGTCATTCAAGTATTTGTTGAAACCTATTTGAGCACTGGAAATATAACAACATGCAATACAAAGTTCTGCCCATGGGCTGGGAAAGCTGACTTTAAAGAAGTAATTACAAATCTGTTTAGTACAAATCATTATTTAGAAATGCCAGGTGCTTTGGGATGATTGAACATGAGAGTCTTGAACACATCCTTGAACTTCCAGTCTTATCCCTGGAAGTTCAGGAACACTTTTACTGAGGAAGTAACATTTAAGTGGACACTTGAATGGTTACCAGGACTAGGGGGAGGGGTGTTTTGGTTGGAGTACCTTTTCGAGTAGTAAAGGAACATATTCAAGAACCGGAGTATGAAAGAATAACTGAAAAAGATAAATATAGTTAGAATATAGAGAATGAGGGAAGGCATGTTGCATGACTTAAAGGTAGACAGATTGGTTGAAGGTCATTCAGTGTTCTGGTTCAGGGCTGTGTTGGGGTTTTAGACTTAATCTGAAATACAGAGAAAGCCATCAAAATGAGTGACCAAAAAATGATTATACATTTGTATATTAAAAGGATATGTAAATATCCTAAGCCACTGGCTTTGGAGGGGAGCAGATTTAGATGGGGGGAGATTTACCAGGAAGCTGTGGCAGTGAATTAGCTGAGAGAAGCATTACCTTGGGGACAAATGTAGAGCCTGAGAGCTATTTGGGAGATACAGAGAGGAAGACTTACGAACTATGAGAAAAGAGCATTGTAGATATTTTTATGATTTTACTGTGTGCCGCCAAAATGGGTAAGACTGGAAATGTTTGTTGGTATACTTACAGTATTTTGTGTGGGCGTGTCATTTGTGCATTTTAGGATCAAAATGTGCAGTCTAGCTTCTTTGAAAACTCAGCAAAATTTAAAATGTGACTTAGCAATTCTGAAACTACTATATGTGTATTCTAACATTGAGTAAATATATATGTTGTGGATATTAAGAGTGAAGGTTTTTACATCAGAAAAATGAGCTACAAATGAGAAAAGTAGAAAGCTATGATGAACCTTGTATTTCAATATGAATGAATGGAGATAGATATAGAAATAAAAGATTGTACGTGTATACATTATATATTTCCTAGCTGTGATTGAGAGTGAGTCTAAAAGCAACATCATCACTAAATATACTTAGTATCCAGATCTTGGTTTCTGCATGCCAGAGACCAGTAAAAGAAACCAAGGCTCCTTGGAGAAATTGCTTATTCCAGGACTAGGGCAGGGAGAAATACAGGATGAAAGTGACAGAATGTTCAGAAAATGATGGGAACATGTTTAAAGAACATAGGCACCATTAGGAGTTCTCAGCCAAATTAAGGACACTTCCATCAATATATTAATGGACTATAACCTTTAGAATAAAAGAAAATACTCAGAAATATTTAACTGAAAGGGAAAGAAGGGAAAGCTCCTTTTTGCCGTAAAATTCTAGTTAATAAATGTAGAAGTGATGGAAATAGAAAATCACTATTTGAGAAACACTATAGTGATAATTATTTCCAGCAAAAACCATCAGTGGACAATATAGGAAGGTTAAAAACAGTGGCAAAGTATCTCAATAAAAGGTAATAAGGGAAGCCTTACAATGGACTTCTTAACCAAGTGATCAAAGTAGATGCATCAGGTGTCTCAATAAATAAGGATGGGTATTTTTGTGATACAATGTACTGAGAAGAACATCTTGACAAAAATGCATACCCTGAATTTAATCATAGAAGACAACAAACAAACCTAAATTGAGGGCTGTGCTACAAATCAATTAATGACCAGGGTTTTTTTTGTTTTTAAAGAGACAGGTCTGTTTCCCATGCTAGAGTGCAGTGGTGAGATCACCATTCATTACTGGGCTCTTTCGCACCTCTCGCACCTCAGCCTTTTCCAGTAGCTAGGACTACAGGTGTGTACCACCATGTCCAGCTAATTTCTCTATTATTTTAGAGATGGAGTCTTGCTTTGTTGCCCAGGCTATGATTAGATTTTTAAAAAGTGTCAAGTTTATAAAGATGAATTGAAGAACTGTGCCAGATTAAAGGAAATTAAGGAGACTTTGTAACTAAATGCAATTCTAGATCAAGCTGAAGACCAGAAGGAGGACACTGACATTAGTAGGACAATTAACAAAATTTGATAAGGTCTGTGTATTAGTTATTAGAATAATATCAGTGTTGAGAAAAAAAATTTCCTAGTTTTGATAATTGTATTGTAGTTATCTAAGATGTTAACATTTGCGGAAGTTGAGTGACAGAATTCTTGGTGGAATACTTTTGTGTTATTTTTGCAACTCTCTAAAAGTCTGAAATTATTTTAAAAATAAAACGCTTCAGAGCTCCCTATTCGAATATTTTCTTACACTTAAAGGGTAAGGGGAGATGATAGGGTGGGGCTGATTTGGTTGAATTTTACTTTATAATTATGTGCTATATTTCAGTTATATTAAATAATTGTGATCCTGGAATATTTACTTCAAATGAGGGTTTTTTCAGTCTTCTCATTCTCTGGGACCAGGTGTATTTTTATTTGCTAGCAGCATGTATCTTTAAAATACTATAGTAGAACCTCTGTAAGTTGACCACCCGAGGGACTATAACAAACTGGTCAACACACAGAGGTGATCAACATAAGGAACTAGGCCGTAATACATGTGGGTGCATTTCTGGTCTGTGAAAATAAGGACAACTTTAGGACATGGTCAATTATGGAGGTTCTACTGCATATTATGAAAATATAGTAACTGTGCTCCCAGAATGATTTAATTCTAACCAGACTTAAAAAGAAGTCAAATTAATTTTATGTTTGTTGTAGGTTTTTTTTGTTTTGTTTGTTTTTTGTAATTGTAGAGGCAAGGTCTCCAAATGTCCAGATTGATCTGAACTCTTGGGTTCAAACATGCCTCCATTTAACTCTCCCAAAGCACTAAGATTGTAGGTGTAAGCCACTACACCTGGCGGTTTCAGTTTATTTTTAATTTTGGGGAATAACTGAAATATTGAAATATTTAGAGAAAAGTTAGCATGAAAAGAGGAAAACATTTAAAATCCTTAAATATTTTTATAATACTGTGAATTTATAGTTGTTAACTCCCACTTGATATGTGGATAAGCTGAAGCATAGAAACTTAACTGTTTTGCCAGGGCCACGAAGTTAACATGTATTGGAGGTAACATTTCAACCGAGGTCTGTCAGGCTCCAAGTTTTCCCACAATAATGTAATGCACAAAGGATATTCACCGTGCTGCATTTTCAAAACCTTTTAGCCTTTTCTTAAGTTTTTCTTTTGTCTGTTTAATAAAAGATTGTTAACATTTATTTACATTGTTTTTAGCTAAAATACAGAGTATTCATAAAATTGTATTGGACAAGTGAGGAAGTAGAATTTGCATCCACCATGTACCACATTCTTCCCTTTTTGTGAATGATTAAGTGCCTGTCATGCTCTTGAGAAAATAAATATAAAATCCCAACAGCAATTGATGGTTATAAAAATAATAACAGATTGCTATTATGAAGCAGACTGCTACACCTAATCCTCCTTAAAACAAATGTACTTAAGTGTACTAATATACATGTTTTAATGTATCAAACAGAGACACTCTAAAAGTTAGTTTGGTTTTTTTTTGTTTGTTTTTTGTGTGTGTGGAGGGAGGAAGAAAGAGAAATACTGGGTAAGTATTCTTTAAAATCAACAGAAAACCAAAATGAAATTGCTAGCAGTTGCAAAACCCTTCTTAGCTAGCCCTGGAAATACATTTTCTCATCCAGCCTCCAAATAACCCAAAATAGGGAAGAGTGAATGCTGGGAGCATTGAATATGTTTGTTAATCCTGTTAAATACTGAAAGCCAAAAGAAACTCCTGAAAAGGATGGTCAGGCTGGTGGGGTCTGTAGGGCAGACATATAAACCATATTTTCTCCTATTCAGGTAATGCACTTCCCCCCTCTGTTTTGTTTCCTCATTTCCTGCATTTTATTTTTCTGTGCTTTTTTGGCTTATTGAAGGCTCCCTCCCCTTGCCAGAGTGAGGAATCAACATGGGGTGTGTGTGTGATTAGTTCCTTGGAAATTCCTCTGGCTTTATGTGAGTAGATCAAGTGATCTTTACCTGCAAAAATGATGAATGTTTTTTCGGAAACGCAGACCATGATTCCAAGGAAGTATGTAATAACAGAGTTTGAGACTTTGCATTGTAAGGGTATATTTCTTAATAATAGCTTAAAATTCAATTTTTTCACTCTATTGCAGCATTAAATATTGGAAGTGGGACTACAGAACTAGAAACCAGATTGGGAAGCAACAAATTATCTTACTGGTGGTGGTAATGTAGTAGTAATGGGGAACTTTCATAGAGCACTTCCTGTGTGCCAGACATATACTGTTAATAATTGATTGACCTGTATGAACTCAATCTTTACAGTCTTAATCACTCACCTTATCTACATTTTGTGGATGAGGAAATTGAGGCATAATTAGATAACTTTACCCAAAGCCACACTGTTGAGATTCTACTTAAGGGTATTGTAGCTCTCATTTTGGCCTTATGAACCCTGATAGTTTGTTTATAAAAAGTGGTCTTCACCTTAAATTTCTAAGACCACAAACTAAACATTTATGTGTTGGTAAACTTTGGTATAAGGCCTACATTTAAGCATCTAATCTACCTGAGAGCTGTGAACATAAATTAAGGTAGCATTTTATTTTTTATAATATGTCCTTTCTCTTACCTGGGCTAGAGTGCAGTGGCATCATCATAGCTCACTGCAACCCCAAACTCCTATGGTTCAGATGATCTTCTTCGCCTTCCTAATAGGTGGGGTTACAAGTGTGTGCCACTATACCTGGCTTATTAATTTTGTTGTACAGACAGAGTCTTGCTATCTCCCAGATTGGTCTTAAACTCCTGACCTCAAGAGATCTTCTTACCCAGGCCTCCCAAAATGCTAGGATTAACAGGTGTAACCCATGTGGTATAACAACCTACAGGTATCATTTTAAAACTCTGTGTCTCTAGCAGCCACTTTTTCGTACATAAGCTATATTCTGAAGCAGCAGTACTCAACCTTTTGGCAGTAGATACTGGTTTCATGTAAGACAATTTTTCCATAGATTGAGGTGGTGGGTTTGGGGATGATTCAGGTACATTATATCTCCATCTTAGATAATGAGGCATTAGATTCTCATAAGGAGAGTGCAGGCTTCACAGTGTGGTTCATGCTCCTATGAGAATCTTCCCTGACTGGAGCGATAGGGAGTAACTGTAAATACAGCAGGAAGCTTTCCTAGCCCCCCTGTTGCTCTCCTCCCTTACCTCCTGCTGTGTGGCTGTGTTTCTGACAGGCCACCTGATACCTGTCAATGGCCCAGGGGTTGGGGACTGAAGTTATAAAGCATATAGTCTTTTGCCCTTTCTTTTCTTCCTTTTCACTTCCTTCCTCCCCTCACCCCCCAAGACCATAATAACTTTAATGGTGTAGTCATTGATCAAATGGCTTTCAAAGGCATCTAGACAATTTTTCTTCCTTGTGAAAAAAACAGCAGTCAACTGTATATCGCCATACATCATTTTATCTGTAAAAAAAATTTTTTTGAGAGATAAGCTTTCACTCTGTTGCCCAAGCTGGAGTGTAGTTGTGCAGTCATAGCTCACTATAACTCCAAGTGATCCTCCTTCCTCAGCCTCTACAATAGCTGGGACTATAGACGCATGCCACCATGCCCAGCTTCCTTTTAAAAAAAATTTTTTTTGCACAGATGAGGTCTTGCTGTGTTTCCGAGGTGGGTCTTCAACTCATGGCCTCAAATGATAAATGCTGAGATTACAGGTGTCAACCACTATGCTCAACAGCTATCTGAATTTTCAAAATAAATCAATGAGATAATGTAAAAATTATGTCAAAGATCAAGATGCAAGCCACAAAAGACTTAAAAGACTAAGTAACTATGTGTATATTGTTTCATATTACAATATACAATTACAAATAATTGATAGTAAGGGCAGTGAAAGGAAACAAAATATTTGTTGATTTCCTGCCTAAGCATTATGTGCTTTATGAAATTTATTATTTACAGTGGATATTTTGAATTTGAAATTCCAGATTTGGTTAAGATAGAGAGGTAAGTAACGAGCTATAGAAATGATCCTTGAAAGTATAGTCTTAGGAAGAAGGGTGGAGGGGGGAAGAAGAGCAGAAAGAGAGAAGAAGGGATGGGGGTGGGGGTCTTGAGGGCAAGACACAATTGTAAGAGGGACTGTACCTAACAAATGCAATCAGTGAAAAAAAAAAGGTGAGAAAAGTGCTATCAGAAATACTGTTTACTTCTTTGTGGATCAAAAGGGAAATTGTGGCATTATGGAGTGCTTTTGTTTAGCTGATTTGATTATGTAGTTTATTTAGTGCAGGAGGGGTATGATGGTAAGATCTCTTCATTCCAGAGATAAAAGCATTCTCTTCTTTGCTTTAAAAACATTTTATTTTAATCTCTCTGAGATTTTATGAAGTATCCTGTGGTCACAGACTAAAATTTAACACTACATAAATTTTGCCTTTAGTTAAAGAATGCAGATGCTTTGTGCAGTACACCAGTGTATTTATTTCTGGCTAACTTTGTGTATATCTTTAAATTCTTGGCTTTTTCCCTGACACCAAGAATACATATTTCTATATATTTTCCTTAGAAATCATATGGAATATAAATTAATATTTGACATTAGCCTGAATTGATCAGGTGAATTTACCAGAAATGGAAGGGGAAACTTCCTTTAATAAGGAAGTTAGAATAATAAATGATAATAAAGGCAAGAATAAATGTTTATTTTCACTACTTCATAACTCTGAAAAACTGTAGCAACCAAGGCCCTACAATTAAAAGAATTTCTGTTTCAGAAAAAAATCATAAAAAGTATATTTTCTTTGAGGAACTTTTCTCTTGTCATTACTGTTACTGTACTGGAGAAATGGTACTTATGCTTTGCTATTGTAAATCTGGTGTTCTGACATGAAAAACTATCAAAAAGTTATTCTGGGCTTGGCACCTGTAGCTCAGTGGCTAGGACGCCAGCCACATATACTGGGGCTGGTGGGTTCGAACCCAGCCCAAACCTGCTGAACAACAATGACAATTACAACAGCAACAAAAAAATAGCCGGGCATTGTAGTGGGCATCTGTAGTCCCAGCTACTTGGGAGGCTGAGGTAAGAGAATTGCTTACGCCCAAGAGTTTGAGGTTGCTTTGAGCTGTGATGCTATGGCACTCCACCAAGGGCAACAAAGTGAGACTGAGTCTCTAAAAAAAAAGCTATTCTCTATTGGGTTTTTACGTTAACTATGGTTTTATGTTTAAACCTATACATTAGTTTGTTTGTGTATATATAAATTTACATTTTCTTATCTTTAAAAAGTTGGGGTTTTTTGTTTGTTTGTTTTTAAGACAGGGTCTCACTCTGTCACTCAGGCTCAAATGCAGTGGGATGATAATAGTTCACTGCAGCCTTGAACTTTGCCTCAGCTTCCCAAGTAACTGGGATTACAGGGATGCATCCAACTAATTTTCTGGCTTTTATAGAGACAAGGGTCTTGCTATGTTGCATAGGCTCGTCTTGAAGTGGTACTATCCCCTTGGCCTCCTAAAGTGCTAAGATTATAGGCATAAGCCATCTTGCCTAGCCTAAATATATCTTAATCAAGATACATGAAGGTATTAACATTCATGTTTGTGAAACATTAAAGAACATGGAAGTATACTTAGGAGTTAGTGCTAAATTTATAAAAAAAGCAAGATTCAAGATGAATATGTAATATATTTAAAAAATCTGAAGTGAACATGTATATTATTTTTAAGTAAACTTACTTGAAGTATGACAGGTATACAAAAATGTGCATTCATAAGAATTCTTAAGTGATCACACCTCGTGACAAGTGCTGAGACTAACAAAAGAACATTGCTGGGAATCCTTCCAATCATTGCTTCCTACCTCCTCCATATAGCCACTGTCTGGACTTCTGGCAGCATAGACAAATTTTAACTGTTTTTGGACTGTGTGTAAATGAAATTATATACAGTGTACAACTTCCTGTGTTTGGCTTCTGCTCAATGTTGTTTGAGATTCGTACGTATTTTATGTAGTTGTGGTTTATTCATTCTTACTGCTGTGTAATATTCTATTTTATGACTATCATGATTCATCCAGTCTGTGTTTATGTGCTCTTGAGTACTTCTTAGATTGAGCTTGTGACATACATTACTTACAATTAAAAATAGATTTTAAAAACCAGAAATATCAACGAAATCTAGCTTTCAAAGGAGCAATCATTAAATTGCTAGATGATTTACTCTGCCAATTATTCTGCAAACTTTCTACTTTGATGCTTTTTTCAGTGCCTATTTATCAAGGATCTTCAGATACATTATTTACTCTGTTTAATCTCCCCCCACCCCAAGCATACGTACTTTGACTTATCTGGCTCCGCGTCTGCCATTCACTTCCTGAGGTCTTGGCATTTTACAGTGCAGCCAGCTCACTCCCTCTTTTTCAACATCAGAAACTGTTGAAAACCTTCCAAAAAACTTATCTAGAGGTCACATATTGGACAACCCCTGTTGTTTGTGATAAACAAACCAAAAGCTCATATAAAAAAAGCCTCAGAGCCACAAAACTCTTGCACCTTAGTCATGAATGTAATTCAAAGCAGATTTTATGGAGCAAGGTAATGTCTGAGAGTTTGGGTTTTTTTTTTTAACATAAGGAGTATAATCACACTCCTATCCATACTTCCCACTGTCTTTCTGAGTTGCTTTCTTAAAGGATCTTGCATCAAGGAATGAGTTAATGGATGAAGACATTGAGGAAAAAACATGGATGTTAATGAGATAGGTTGGTTGAATTAAGAGATAAAATATAAAAAAGACAGTTACAAAAATTATAATAAAATATTAATACAGTATAACAATATATAAAACATGCTAATGAAGTTATAATAAAGTATAAAACAGCAGTTACAAAAAAAGGGCAGTTATAAAAAAGTGTAGGGACTGCCTCTATACCCTCTACTGGAAATAAACATGATCCTAAGCAGATTATTGAAATGTGATTTAAGTACATTTAAAAATATACTTCTCTGGTTAATGTTTGAGGTGATGGATACCCCCGTTACCTTGATTTGATTAATATACATTGTGTGCATATGTCAAAACATCAGGTGTACCCTATTAAATATGTATGACTATTATGTACCCATACTAATTAAAAATAAATAATTAAAAACCACTGCATATGCTTTTCAAATATATTTAAGGGAAAACTGAATTATCTTTAGTCTGGTCTTACAGACATATCACATTGTTCTGCTGTTTGTCTCTTCCTCTAGACCAGTGATTCTCAACCTGTAGGTCGCAACCCCTTGTAATATGAAATCAGATATTTACATTACGATTCGTAACAGTAGCAAAATTTCAGTTATGAAGTAGCAACGAAAATAATTTTATGGTCGGGGTCACCACAACATGAGGAACTGTATTAAAGGGTCCTGGCATTAGGAAGGTTGAGAGCCACTGATACAGATTTTGTTCTGTTGGGATGCATTCCACTCCTTTGTTATTTTTAAGCCCCACATCTGTACCCTGGGTCTTCTTTATCTTGAAAGGCAATTTCTAACAATGTGTTTCTTTTAAAGCTAATTTATTTGTGAAAGGAAGACTGGGAGCCAGTTGTGTTTCAGCAAAAATTTAAGTCTTTTCATGGGACACAGAAAAGTAGTAGTATTTATTAAAATAAAATACTGTGTGAAAATTTGTTCAGATAAATTGTTACTATCCTAGAATAGTAACTAACCCCTGTGAGCAGCTCCCTAATTAAGACATGATGCTATTTTGACTGACAGCTAGTGAAATTTTTTTTTTTTATAAGAGACAGAGTCTCACTTTGTCACCCTTGGTAGAGTGCTGTGGCGTCAGAGCTCACAGCAACCTCCAGCTCTTGAGCTTAGGCGATTCTCCTGCCTCAGCTTCCTGAGTAGCTGGGACTATAGGCGCCCGCCACAACGCCCGGCTATTTTTTGTTGCAGTTTGGCTGGGGCCGAGTTTGAACCTGCCACCCTTGGTATATGGGCTGGCGCCCTACTTACTGAGATGCAGGTGCTGCCCCAGCTAATGAAATTATTAACTATACAAGAGCTTATACTTTCAAAGACATTCATTATTTCACTAAAGACTAGTACGTTGCATATTAATTAATAAGATATTCTTGTGTAAGTATTACCCCTCAACTCTACATGGTATTTTCCTTGAATATCAATAAAATTTTAATAATTTTTGGAACTTTGTCTATACTTTCAACATTTTTTACTTACCATAAAGTCATGAACAACTATGGAAAAAACACTTTTCTAATTATATGGATATCCTTATATATATGGATTTTTTGAGACAGAGTCTCACTATGTTGCCCTCGGTAGAATTGCTGTGGTGTTACAGCTCACAGCAACCTCAAGTTCTTGGGCTTAAGTAATTCTCTTGCCTCAGTTTTCCAAGTAGCTGGGACTACAGGCACCCACCACAATGCCTGGCTATTTTTGTTGTTGTTGTTGTTGTTGTTGTTTAGCAGGCCTGGGCCGGGTCAGAACACGCCAGCTCTGGTATCTGTGGCTAGCGCCCTAACCACTGAGCAACAGGCGCTGAGCCCTTTACTATATTTTTGAAAACGTGGTTCATACATGAAAACTTCTGATTCAGCCTGCTTTCCTAAGGAGAAAACTTAGTTACATGTAAGTCCACTATTGAGTATTGTATTACTTTTAATATTACAATAATAAAGGATTATTTATTATTATTATAATTATTATTATTATTTACCTCTATCTTGAAATGGTATCGTACTTAGGGTAATATAGTAGATTCTTAAGTCTTACCCAGTGTCTTTTTCTTCTTCATTCATGCTAGTTCTCTGTCTTTATATCTCCCATCTCCCAATCCCACCCCACTCTTCCTCCTCCTGCCATGAAGAATAGCCCACAGGCTAAGCAGAGGTGTCCACACTTTTTTCTTTTCTGCTCTATATCAGACAAAGAAGGGTTGTTGTAGGCCACATCTTAAATATACAAACATTAACAACAGCCGATGAGCAAAAAAGAAAAGGGAAAGAAAAGCTCTGTGCATACTTTCAGTGATAGGCAACACTACAGTTAAGGAAAATAGCCCTCAAGTACTCCCACACCCAGGTCTGCAGGTTGGACACCTCTGCCATTCCTTATTGCTGGTGATGCCATCTAGAACAAGGAAGCTTAAAGTAAACTTTTTTTTTTTTTTGAAGTTCACAGCTAGATAATAGCCAGGTTTTCAAGTGGTTAAAATTTTTTTTGAGAACTTCCAAAGCTGGGATTTTACATTAAGAAGAAATAATATGGAGGATTCACTGTATTATAGTGAAAAGAATAATTCCAGATATTATGGAGGATTCACTGTATTATAGTGAAAAGAATAATATCCAGATATTCCAGAACTGTTCATTCCTTTCAGGTACAGAAGGGTTGAGGTACATAGAGAAAGGGAGAGTACATGAAGCTAGGGTGAGGATGATTGATGCCTGGGTCCTCCAAGGGGACTGAGTTCCCATCACACTTGAGGTATAGCAAAATGGAGCCCTTGGAAAACCCAAAACTCTTGGTTTCTCTGAGTATATAATCTGCAAAACCTACCAACTTTCCTGAAAGTCCTGTTTGGGGCAAAGTACCATGTTGGTCATTGCCTTGTAGTAATGGTGGAGGAATGAAGTCTGAGACCAAAGGACAGAGTTTACAGGTTTCCACATATTTCAGAGTTCTACAGAGAAAGCAACCAAGAGTTTCGCAGTCCCTCTGAAGAGTTTAAAAGTGCTGAGTGTAACTGAACATGGTAGTGAGTACCTATAGGCCTAGTTCCTCAGGAGGCTGCGATGGGGGATCCCTTGAGCCCAGGAGCTCAAGCCTGCAAGTGAGCTGAGATCCTGCCACTGCATTCCAGCCTGGGTGAACAAAGAAAAGTGATGAGTGGGCCTGTGGGCTGCAGGACTAAAGTTGGCTTGGTTTCAAGAGTAGGAGGAAGCAGCTGAGTGCAAGTTTCTTATAAACAGAGAGATAGTATACCTCTGTAACCTTTGGCACAGCTTGGATACTGACTAGGTAGGGGTGCAGTGAGAACAGAACTGATGCTAGAAGTCAAGCCCATGGAAAGGCTCACTGAAAAGACAGTAAAGTGTGTTCTTCCACACCCAAATGCCAACTTAATAAGAAGGGAGGAGCAAAAATTCTTATAAACTGAATAGCTCCCCCCAAAGTGCTTTAAATGAGAAGATACTGAGATACTGTTTTAAATGGCAAAGCTGAGTATTTTCTACCCTGATTTAGAATGGCAGCATCTAACTAGAAAGAAATTAGTTTAGACAAGAAAGTTACATATTTATATATAGATATATAGATAAATACATATATATGTATTTTTTTTTGGTATACCCTAGATTGGGGCTGGCCAGTTTATACCTAGTATGTTAGAATACTTCAAATTATAAATTATTATCACAAGTCCATAGATAATAAAATTCCCGATCTGTAAAACTGTGTAAACTACTGTGACTCCTCCTTTTTCTACAGCATTACCATTAAAGGATAAACAATATGCTATCATTCATGTACTTCTGTTTGCTCCTTGCCCATATAAAGCAGCACATGCAGTAGGTATGTACCTACCCATATCCCTCTCTAACTACATTAAGAAAAATTATAGCTGTTACGTAAATGATCTAAGACTTTGTGAATTTTATTGTTAAGCAGACATTTTGCCATCTCTTAAAGTTTTTATTTTACACAAGAGGCTTCCAGCTGTCAATTGATTGGTTACTTTATTGAAGCTGGGAATACAGAAATATGATAAGTTTCGCGACTGAATAGTAAGCTGGGCTTGGAAAAAGAAGGAGATGCACTAAATGTCAGAGAAGACCTGATAATCAGTTAAGTCTACAGTGCTGCTTGTTTAGCAGTCAACTAGTCTCTGGACTGTCCTCAAGACTAGTGTAAAGCAGCAAGTTAGAAACCAGGAAGAGAGTCAAGAAATGTGATGCTGTACAGACTGTTTGAATTTAGATGATCAAGAGTTTGAGTCAAATAGGACACTACAGGAATGCAGGGCAAGAAAGAGTCAGTGGTAAATCTTGGTTATGGAACAGCTAGTGTTCAAAAACTAATCCTTAAGTTGAGAAGACTAAATAACTAGCTTTGGGTGGAAGAATGCAATCATTACATTTCTTTTTTTCAGTCAGGATATGCTGCCTTAATACTGCATAACAAACAACATCAAATTCCAGTTATTTAACGCAACAAAAATTTCTCTCCATAGAGATGCACTGTGTGTCACCTCAGGTCAGATATGAATGGGCTGGTGTTAGCTCATTGTACAAATTTGTTTACTAAACAAAACACTATCTCCTTTTTCCTCTTACATGAAAAGTAACTTCTGAATAACTTTCCATGACCTTTTAAAAGGTGTCTGCAGACTATGGAAACTGCTTTGATGGTAGCCTATTTGAAATAGACTTTGATCTATAAAATAAACATTTGTAGCATGTTTGAAAACCAGTACTTAAGATGCAGAACTTTTTTGCCTTTCTGGATATTCCTAATGGTACATTTTTATCTTTAGGTAATTCTTAGCTAAGGACTGAGATATTTTTGCATTTTTGTGCTTTATATAATTAAGAATTTTATTACTTAACACACTTGCATCCTGAGGACACTTTGAAAATTTGGAATTCCATTGTACTTAGCAAGGAAATATTTTGGGGCGTGTTGGGGTGGCTTACACCCACAATCCTAGCACTTTGGGAGGCTATAGGAGGAGGATTGCTTGAAGCCAGGAGTTGGAGACCAGCCAGAGCAACATACAGTGACCCTGTCTCGACTAAAAATAGAAAAATTAGATAAAAATTAGCCAAGTGTTGTAGTGGGTGCCTGTAGTCCCACCTGCTTGGAAGGCTGAGGCAGAAGGATCACTTGAACTCAGGGGTTTGAGGATACTGTGAGCTAAGCTGATTCTGCGGCCTTCTAGCCTGAGCGACAGAGTGAGGTGATGGCTATTAAAAACAAAAAAAAAACAACAACTGGTGGGGGGGGGGCATGCAGCTCATGAAACATAAATGGTATTATTAAAGAGCTAGCTATCTTTTTTTTTTTGAGTCTTGCTTTGTTGCCTGACCTGAAGTTAGTGGCATGGTTATAGCTCACTGCAACCTCAAATTCTTGGCTCAAGTGATTCTCCTGCCTCAGTCTCCCAATGTGCCTGTTGTCCCAGCTAATTTTTCTAGTTTTTATGTAGAGATGGGTCTCTGTTGCTCTCCTGACCTCAAGCTATACTCCCACTACTCAAAGTTCTAGGATTATAGGCATGAGCCCACACCTGGCCTGAATTAGCTTTCTAAACTCTGAATATAGGAACAAATGTCTGAATCCTTAGGTATTAGGAGAAAACTTTTCAGCTGCCACAAAACCAGTCCCTTCACTTGATGCATAGGAGTGATCCAGGTCTGTTCTCATTGGGAAGGTTATTAGTTTAACCTGTTTTCTTTCATTGTTTTTTTTTTTTTTTTGGCAACCATCAGTTTTTCTTGCAGATTAGAAGAGGTATCTCCAATTAGGTCCCATAATAGGTGAATTCTTGGAAAGAGCAACCTGAGTATGTGAGCAGTACTAGAAGGCATGATTGTTATGGCACAGTGTGATGATTGATGTTTCATCCAACAACATTGAGTCATTCGAAAAAAACTTCCATGTTTATGCTGTCCAGCAGCAAAAAGAAGCAAAGTGTATGTAATTTAGAAAAATTTGCTTTAAGAAAAAGTCAGTGTTAAAAATAAAAGTCCAAGTGCTTTCTCCCTATCTCCTTTTTTCCTTTATGTAACAAAGAGATTAATTGCACTTGTGTTTGTACCAGGTCAGTAGTGAATGCTATGGATACAAAGTTGAATAAAACATGCTGTTTGTCTTCAAAGAGTTTGCTGTGTAGTGGTTTAAATAGACATATAAAGAAATAACTAGAATATGATGTTGTGTTGTGTTAAAATACTACTGGAGAATGAAACTATAAAAATGCTAGAAGAAAGTGCAGGGAAAACACTTGAAGAAATCGGCCTGGGAGAATATTTTATAGGGAGGACCCCCTGGGCAATTGAAGCAGTACCAAAAATACATTCCTGGGATCTGATCAAACTAAAATGCTTCTGCACAGCCAAGAACACGGTACGTAAAGCAAGCAGACAGCCCTCAGAATGGGAGAAGACAATGAAGACATTGTCGGAATGTCTCTGACAAAAGTTTAATAACCAGAATCCACAGAGAACTCAAACGTATTAGCAAGAAAAAAACAAGTAATCCCATCTCAGTGTGGGCAAGGGACTTGAGGAGAAACTTCTCTGAAGAAGACAGGTGCATGGCCTACAGACACATGATAAAATGCTCATTCTTAATCATCAGAGAAATGCAAATCAAAACCACTTTGAGATATCATCTAACTCTGGTGAAATTAGCCCACATCACAAAATCCCAAAACCGTAAATAGATGTTGGCATGGATGTGGAGAAAAGGGAACACTTCTGCACTGCTGGTGGGAATGCAAACTAATACATTCCTTTTGGAAAGATATTTGGAGATCACTTAAGGATCAAAAATAGACCTGCCATTCGATCCTTCAATTTCTCTACTAGGTATATATCCAGAAGACCAAAAATCACTTTATCACAAAGATATTTGTACCAGAATGTTTATTGCAGCCCAATACATAATTGCTAAGTCACGGAAGAAGCCCAAGTGTCCATCGACCCACGAATGGATTAATAAGTTGTGGTATATGTACACCATGGAATATTATGCAGCCTTAAAAAAGATGGAGACTTTACCTCTTCCATATTTACATGGATGGAGCTAGAACATATTCTTCTTAGCAAAATATCTCAAGAATGGAGGAAAAAGTATCCAAAATACTGAGCCCTACTATGAAACCAATTTATAAACACCCACACTTCCATGTGAACGCTATAACCCAACTATAGCCCAAGATGAAAGGGAAAAAGGGGTGGAGGAAGGGAATTAATGGGATCACACCTGTGGTGCATTTTTACAAGAGCACACATTAAATCTACTAAGTGTAGAATATAAATGTTGTAACACAGTAACTAAGAAAATGCGGTAAAGGCTATGTTAACCAGTTTGATGAAAGTATTTCAAATTGTATATAAAACCAGCGCATTGTACCCCATAATTGCAATAATGTACAGAGCTATGATTTAATTAAAAAAAAAAAAGGTACTACTGGAGAACATACAAGAGGAAAGAATAATGAAATCTTCCTGAGGGGTATGGAAGGATCTGTGAGAGCCAGGTTTAGGTTTGTGGCGAATTTTCCAGTTAGTTTCATTTTCTGATGTCAGATAAATGAGGTGCAACTATTACGAGTTAGGGATTTGTCTTGATTATTCTTCTGGTATTTTAGCCTGTTTTGAATGAAAGGTCATTGTCATAGAAAAATTGAAAATGGAGCCACGTTTCTAAATTTTGTATATAGAAATTTGAACCCCTCAGAAGAAATCTCTTCTTTATTTAGTTATGGAATCATTTTATTTAAAATCATGTATTTGAGTGCTAAGTGAAGATAGTACAGAAGTACTGTCTGTATTGCCTTATATAATATAAAAATGTAAATAATTTTATATAAACTTAATTTCATATATGGTAAGAACATATCTGAGAATAATTCCATGAAAAGGCACCTTGAATTCACCTAAATCAGACACTTAGGGTAAATTGTGAAAATTTACACTAAAATTTAAAGAGTAAATTTGTTTATAAACTATGTTCTAGTTATGGAAAAATAGTGAAAATTGAGTGTTTTATTGGCATAATTTTTTGTATGGTAGAACATTTTCATTTGTTAAAACTACATATTTAACTTTTATAGTATAGGAGCACATCATTTTTACAAAAAAATTAGGGTGCTTCATCTTTTTTTCTCAGGCCCCCCCTAGTCCTTTGATAGATGAGTCATTTTGAAGAACTTTTTGTGTTGTTGTCTTTGTTGTTTTTCTCATTTGTCAGAGGCTTTGAATGTAAACCCAGCTGTTCTCTATCATCACTTTAATCGATTCCGTGAAATCTTTTGTATGATTTTCAGATTTACTTTATAATTGAATTAATTTGCCTTGTGTTCGTTGAAAAAACAGTCTTCATTATTGGATGGCACATATATTTAGACATAAGTATTAAACAACCTTTGGATTAGAACTAATTTTGTAAAGAATCATTTCATTAGCATTTTCATTTTGTGATAGCTTTTGTTTCCCTGTGTGTTATTCCTTAACTGAGAACTGTTGTGGATTAATACAGTTTTAACACTCAATAGAACATTTCATTTAATTATGTATTTTCATACAGTCCTTCATAAAAATTAATAATCCTAGAAACCAGCCAGATTATGACAAAAATGATGACGCCTATCCCTGTGACAATGATAATGACTGCCATTTGTGAGGCTTCTGTTGTGTCTACTCTGGTTGCTATATAGTCATTCTTACCACAACCTGAGATGTTCATCATCGGACTTTATGGGTAAAGAAATTGAAGAAATTGGGCGGCACCTGTGGCTCAGTAAGATGCTGGCCCCATATACCAAGGGTGGTGGGTTCAAACCCAGGCCTGGCCAAACTGCAATAAAAAAATAGCCTGGCATTGTGGTGGGTGCCTCTAATCCCAGCTACTCAGGAGGCTGAGGCAAGAGAATCACCTAAGCCCAAGCGTTGGAAGTTGCTGTGAGCTGTGATGCTACAGCACTCTACTGAGGGAGACAACATGAGACTTTGTCTCTAAAAAAAAAAAAAAAGAAAGAAATTGAATAAATTCATTTAGGTGATGAGTATTGTCAGAGTAAAAAACCAGCTGTTGTAATGCTCAAGTTTGTACTCTTTACTATACTATATCCTTTTATTGTTGTAAAGCATTTTACTTTGGAGCTTTCACTTATAAGTTAAATTATATATTTTTGGTGCATATAATAAAAAGTTTATAAAAGTTTGAATAGCTAACAGTTGTTAATTATTAATAATTTTGCAAAAGAATGTTTCTTATTCCTGCTTGTTATTGAGAAGTAGTTCACAAACACTCCTGCTTCAGCTGATTTGAGTTAAAATGGGATGGAAGATGTTAAATTGATGAAATTGGATTTTTTACAGCAATAAAATCATATAGTGTATGTTTTTAAAAACTGCTTGGCTGTGTGAAACATATCCAATTCTAATAGCTTATTATTTTCAAAGAGAGATTGGCGCACCATTTCCCAATGACCACTTAAAGGAAAACCTGTGATTGCCATTGAAATTATAGTTATTTTACAGTATGTGTTTCTTATAACCCATTGCTTTAAAAAATCAGGTTGCAGATTTGGTATATGCATGAATCGAAATGAAGGAAATCTAGACATTTTACATGTTTCTATAACTGCAGAATCTGGAATTTAAGATACCAGTTTTGATTTAGCCTGTGGTGAATTTTTCGGTTCTTTGAAAGTATTCTTTGTCATTCAAAGAGTAGCTTTGATAATGACCTTTGTTCAGAGATAGTGTTTGTATTTTTTTAAAAAATATTCTTCTCAGGCAGTGCCTGTGGCTCAGCGAGTAGGACGCTGGCCCCATATGCCGAAGGTGGTGGGTTCAAACCTAGCCTTGGCTGAATTGCAAAAAAAAAAAAATATTCTTCTCACCAGCAAACAGTATATGAAACAGGAGTCTCCAGTAGTCCATTTGGCACATGGGGCTTTGTGGCTTTCTTGAACTAGGCCTGCTGAAATCAGTAAAACTTCAGAAGTTATTTCTTTGTAACTTTGGGGATTTTCTTGGGGAGGGGTCCCCTAGCATGTATAATTAAACAATACATTCCTTATATGTAGGTATAAGGTATCACTGAATTGTCTTTTAGGCTTAGATCTTTTGGTTTCTTACATTCTCTCCTAAGAAAAATGATGTGATTGCATTCTTTAAAGTTGCCAGTTCCTTGCAAGTTATTATTTCACATACATAACATTATATTTTTGGTACAGCACGTCCTCACGGACTTCCCTATTATTATTTCTCAGCATGTTTCAAAACTACCAAACCTGCTGAGGCATTAAGCATACTTGATGAGCCCTGAGGAATATGGCAGTTGCCATATTGAAGCACGTCACCCAGACATCATGTTTGGTTTCCTGCTTTGAACACACCTTCATCTGGCATTAGAGGCAGGCATTAAGGGTAGTATGAGTTGAGCAATGATTTACATAAGAAAAATTGCATTTTAATCACATCCAGTGACCCTTTTATGCCCTGAAGCTGGAGGACTGATCTTTTGTAATTCTTGTCTACTAAATGTAATTACAGTTATAATCATAGTTATGTATATCCCTATACCTAAACCAAATTTGTGTAGGGGGAATTTTAGGTTAATTTCATATAATCTTAAAAAATCCTCTGAAATCTCTTAGGTAATTTATGTATTTTACTACTATAGATGCAAATATGTACATGTGGGAAATGAAAATGTAAGCTCCTTTCTATATGAAATATTATAGGAAGTACAGAATCAAATTCGTGACAGTTAAAAGCTTTCTAAATGGATTTTACTATATTTTCCATAGGAATTGTATAAAAGGAAGAATGAATGAATGTGTTCTGTGTAATGGCGAGAAAACAAGCAACTGTGAGAATTTCATTTTAATCTTTGAGGACCTGGGATGGAGATGGAGGAAATCCACCAGTTGTAGAGCTGAACTCCTGCGTTCATTGAGTAGAAAGAGGATGTGTTGTGTTCTGGAGACAAAGAGGATAATCAAAGGGTACCACAGTGGAAGACTTCAGGACGAAGAAGATGAAACATAGAGTTAAGTGTAGCTTCTTATAAAATAGGAAGTCAGTGGAAGTAAAAGCACAAAAGAAAAATAAATGAGGCTGTTGCTCATAAAACTTAAGAAGTTTTGAAAAGATGAAGATAGGTAGACTCGGCGCCTGTGGCTCAGGCAGCTAAGGCACCAGCCACATACACCTGAACTGGCAGGTTTGAATCCACCTGGTGCCTGCCAAATGACGACGACGGCTGCAACCAAAAAATAGCTGGGTGTTGTGGTGGGCGCCTGTAATCCCAGCTACTTGGGTGGCAGAGGCGGGAGAATCGTTTGAGCCCAGGAGTTGGATGTTGCTGTGAGCTGTGAATTTCACAGCACTCTACCCAGGATGACAGCTTGAGTAGGAAAAAAAAAAAAGATGGGTAGTAATTAAAAGTAAAGTGTACATGACTATCACTTTTTATACATTATGGAATCTACAACCAATTGTGAATGCATTTTTAAAGGTGTTTTTAGATTTTAATTTGGTTACAACTCCTATTTTCCTTTTATTCATAGGCACTTTTACTTTTTTTTTTGAGACAAGAGTCTCATTTTCTTGCCCCCAGTAGAGTGCTATAGAGTTATAACTTACAGAAACCTCATACTCCTGGACTAAAGAGATCCTCTTGCCTCTGCCTCCCAAGTAGCTGGGACTATAGGCGCCAGCCACAATGCCTTGCTATTTTTTTTTTTTTTTTTTTACTTTTTAGAGACAGGATCTCGCTCTTACTCAAGCTGGTCTCGAACTCCTCAGCTCAGGCAGTCCACCTGCCTCAGCCTCCCAAAGTGCTAGGATTACAGGCGTGAGCCACTGTGCCCAGCCTGCACTTAAGTATTTCTTTTTTTGTTTTAGTTCAGATTAATATGAGGGACAAATGTTTAGGTTACATTATTTTTGTTTCTAAGGTAAAGTTCAAGTTGTAGTTGAGCCCTTCACCCAGAGAGTGCACTGAACACTCTGACATTGTGCCCCTTAGATGAGATCCTGTCAATCACCCTCACTCTTCCCCTTTCCTCTTCCCGTCCTCTCCTGTCTCCCTCACTAGAATATACTTGTGTTTTTCTGTCATGTGGGTGTGTAGTTGTTGATAGTAATTTCATATTAGTATTGAGTACATTGGATACTTGTTTTTCTATTCTTATGATACTTTACTAAGAAGAATGTGCTTCAGCTCCAGGTAAACACAAAAGATGTAAAGTCTCCATCTTTTAGTGGCTGACTAGTATTCCACAGTATATGTATACCACATTTTATTATCCATTCACGGGTTGATGGGCATTTGGATTGATTCCATGTCTTGGAGATTGTGAATTGAGCTGCTATAAACATTCTATTGCAAATGTCCTTATGATAAAATGATTTTTTTTCTTTTTGGTAGATACCTAGTAATGAAAGTGTGGGATCAAAGGAAAGTCTACTTTATCTCTGAGGATTCTCCATACTTCTTTCCATGGAGGCTGTATTAGTTTGCAGTCCCACCAGCAGTGCAAAAGTGTTCCCTTCTCTTCATGTCCACAACAGCATCTGCAGTTTCAGGAGTTTGGGATGTGGGCTATTCTCACTGGGGTTAGGTGATATCTCAGGGTGTTTTTGATTTGCACTTTTCTGATGATTAGGAATGATGAACTTTTTTTCATATGTTTGTTGGCCATTCGTCTGTCATCTTCAGTGAAGTTTCTGTTCAAGTCTCTTGCCCACTTGTCAGTGGGGTTGTTTGCTATGTTCTTGTTGATTATTTTGAGTTCTCTGTGGATTCTAGTTGTCAGTCCTTTGTCAGATTCATAGCATGCAAAAATCTTTTCCCATTCTGAAAGCTGTTTGCTTTAGTTGTTGTACCCTTAACTGAGCAGAAGCTTTTTAGCTTGATCATGTCCCATTTATTTTTGCTGTTGCTGCAATTACCAAAGGGCTCATCTTCTTTTTTTTTTCCTTCAGTTTTTGACTGGGGCGGGGTTTGACTTGAACCCACCACCTCCAGTATATGGGGCTGGCATACCCCTTGAGCCACAGGCACCGCCCCCAAAGGAGTCTTCTTAGTAAAATCTTTTCCCAGGTTGATTTTGTCAAGAGTTTTCCTCACACTTTCTTCTAGAATTTTTATTGTTTTGTGTCTTAAATTTAAATCTTTTAGCAAGAATCAATTTTTGACTTTGGTGAGAGGTGCGGCTCCCAATTTCACTCTTCTACATGTGGCTAACCAGTTCTTCCAGCACCATTTGATAAACAGGGATTCTTTTCCCCAGTGCATGCCTTTTGTTTGGTTTACCAGAGATCTGATGGCAACATGTGGCTGGGTTCATCTTTAGGTTCTCTGTTCTATTCCAGAGATGATTTTTGCGCCAATACCATGCTATTTTGATCACTATCTACTTGTAATATAACCTGAAGTCTGATAATGTGATGCCTCCAGAATTGTTCTTATTCCTTAAAATTGTATTGGCTATTTGGATTTTTTTTTCTGATTCCATATAAAAAAAAGTCCTATTTTTTTAAAGCTCTTCAAAGTATGATGTTGGTGCTTTGATGGGGATTGCATTCAATCTGTGTGGGTAGTATGTTGTTTAACAATGTTGATTCTTCCCAGCTGCAGCAAGGTATGTTCTTTCATTTGTTAGCAATGTCTTCTACTGTTTCTTTTCGCAGGGTTTCACAGTTCTCTTTATAGAGGACCTTCACTTCCTTTATTAGATGTATTCCCAGATGTTTCATTTTCTTTGAAGCTACTTGAAGGGTATTATGTCTTTGATTTGATTCTCAGTTTGACTGTTGCTGGCATATAAGAAAGCTACTGATTTGTAGACATTGATTTTGCATCTTGAGACATTACTATATTTCTTGGTCACTTCTAAGAGCCTTAAAGTTGAGTCCCTGGGGGTTTCCAGGTATAAGATCATATCATCCACAAATTGCAAGAGAGTTAACCTCTTCTCACCTTTTGAATACCTTTGATCTTCTTCTCTTACCTGGTTGCATTGGCCAGGACTTCTAGCACTATGGTGAATAGCAGTGGTGATAAGTGGGCATCGTTGTCTGGTTCTAGTTCTAAGTGGAAATGCTTTCAATTTGTGAATGTATTTTTAATGGATGCTTTTTTGAGTTGTTGAACACCTATACCTTATGGTATTATGGATATTTTATATTTTTCATTCAGTGTCATTGATTAGTTCTTTGTATTTTCTGAATTAAATGTATTCTCAAAGTAGTAAGTTTTCTACCAAGGCAACTATGTTATTTAATTACCTATGAAAAAAACTATTTTTCAATTAATAGGGATATAATGTGAGGGAATAAGACCAAAAAAGAGAAGAGAATTGTTCGGGAAATATAGTGGGAATTAGGGAAGGAAGTGGGAGGGAGGTTCAGCAAGGCTGCAATTTTGAAATAGACATGGTAGTTTATATAGAATTGGAGGTAAATTGAAAATAACTAGAGAACAAAAACTTGTGGATAATAATAGTTTTGCAACTCAGGAGGGAACTTTCTTGGTTTGGGTAATACTTTGAACATTACTGCTTACGTGGGTATATTCCTATCTTAAAAATCATTGAACTGTATAAAGTACAACTAAAACTTATTATTTCCTCATTTTGCTGTATGTGAATTATATCTCAACTTTCTGATGTAGAAAAAAACACTTGAATTCTAATGGGAGCTTCAGACTGAGATACTGTTTTTATTTTTATTGTTTATTATTTCTACTAGATATATACCTAGCATCATCTTTGATGTTACTTTTAAAATGTCCTTTAAAGTGATACTGTAGGAAGAAAAACTAGCTGATGTATTTAATGTATAACTGTTGTGAGCTGAAATTTCCCAGTACTAACGAACTTCTATTTCAGGTCCTGCTGTTGCTTCTGCACTATTAGTTGGTGTCGGCAGGAGGTTAACAGCACTCAATTTAACCTTGCTATTTGCATTCTGTTTTGAATTTTTTTCTCTTTACTTAACTTCCTTCTATGGATTCCTTATTTTAAAGTTGGTGCATGCACCATGGGGTCTGTACAGCGAAAACTGTAGTGCAGATAAACACACAATAAAAGGACATTTAAAGATAGACCTTTTTTTTCTGGGAGAATAGAAGGCATTGCTGTGAAAAATCATTGGAACAAGAGAAAATTGAGTAAGCCAACTTACGCTATTATTTTTTGATGAAGATTATAGACTTGTTTAAAATACATGTGGACTATGTAAGTATGGATTAATTAACGTCCAGATAGAGGGGCATCTCTGTGAATGTTGTGCTTGTAGCCCATGGATAGAGGGCATCTTACCAGAAGTACTTCCTCTCCCCACACTAAAACTATAGACTCTGTTATGACTTGAGAGGGCATCAGTTTCTCCCCTCCCACCTCCGCAAAATCTCGGCCCTTTTATCCTGTAAATTCTGAGCTCTTCCTGTTCAAAACACAGTCTTTAGCTTCAGGATAGGGTTATTAAAGAGAGGCACTTAAACCTCTCCCTTTCTCTTCCCTACCTGCCATGGAAACTATAACCAGGTCCTCCTGGGATCCTGATTTAAAGACTCACTACTCTTATGAGCAGTCTTTGTCTTTCTGTGAATGGGTATTGAGTAAAATACCAGGTAGGTAGAAATGGCAAAGGAGGACTGCTTTAAATTCTGGAGATCCTGTAAGAACAGGAATAATGGGATGCTTGTAGGGCAAACAGGAAGGAAAGCCCAGCTTCCCACTTGATCTGCATCCAATTTCCTTCATTTCCAACCACCTGTTGCACAGCTCCACCACACTTTTCTCCTAGTCTGTAACCTGAGATTCCACTAGTTTCATCCTCATGTGTCAGGCACTCTGAAGACGACGCTACAGTGAAAGCAACAACATAAACATTTCCAGTGGAAATAAGGAGACCTAGATCCTATTCTGTATGGGAAATAAGCATTCTCATTATTCCAAATAAAGATTCTGAAAGCTTTTATTCACAAATGCATTGCTTTGGTGATCAGGGAGTATAATAACCCAGGGGTTATACAGTAATGGTATCATAGTCTACTTTTATGCTTGGGTGACATACATCCTGGTGTAAATCTGTTGTCTAGTGAAATTATTATTTTAAATAATCGCATCCAATTTTACTGCCTAAAAGTTTGCATGGTAAATTATGTAGTCACTGTAGTCATAACAAAAATGGACTTCTTAATCCATGGAGATTGTGTAAAAAAGCCCAAAATGTAAACATATGGCATTAAATATTTCAAAGTTAAAGTGGTGGTGGTGGTGTTTAAAAATATTCTAAATGCAGATGTTCACAGAATATTCTTCAAAACAAAGAAGTTATTTATTCAAGGATTCTAATTCTTTATTTTTTTATTTTGCAGTTTTTTTTGGCTGGGGCTGGGTTTGAACCCGCCACCTCTGGCATATGGGGCCAGCACCCTACTCCTTTGAGCCACAGGCACCACCCAAGGATTCTGATTCTCTCATGATACATATAGCACCACAGATACAATCAATGTAAAATAACCACCTAAAATGTAATGATACAGGCTTCACGAGGTGGCTCACGTCTGTAATCCTACCACTCTGGGAGGCCAAGGGGGGTGGATTGCCCTGAGGTTTGAGACCAGCCTGAGCAAGAGTGAGACTCCATCTCTAAAAATAGCTGGGTATTGTGGCAGGTTCTTATAGTCCCTGCTACTTGGGAGGCTGAAGCAGGAGAATCACTTGAGTCCAAGAGTTTGAGGTTGCTGTGAGCAGTGATGCCATGACATTCTACCAAGAGTGACAAAGTGAAACTATGTCTCAAAAAAAAAAAAAAAAAAAAGAAGTAATGATCTAAGGTCTTCATAACAGAATACTTAAACATTTCAAATAAGAATTTTAGCTTTGGTTTGGCGCCTATAGCACAGTGGTTATGGCACCAGCCACATACACCGAGGTTGGTGGGTTTGAAGCTGACCCAGGCCAGCTAAAACAATGACAACTGCAACAAAAAAATACCTGTTGTGGCAGGTGCCTGTGGTCCCAGCTACTTGGGAGGCTGAGGCAAGAGAATCACTTAAGCCTAATAGTTGGAGGTTGCTGTGAGCTTTGTATGGCGCAACATAGTGAGACTCTGTCTCTAAAGAAAAATAAAAAAGCATTGATTTTAGGAGACAGATGTTTCACAGACATTTGAGATAACTCAGAAGAATTTAAAAAGATAACTTTATTTAAATTATTCTGCAAATTTAAATGTATAGGTATGAAGTTGAATAAGTAAATCATGTTTTAGTGAGAAAATTATTTTCCAACCAACCATTGCTAATATGCTATTAAATCCTACTTAAGAGAAATACAGACTCCAATTATTAAAGTTAATAGCCTCTTGTTGCCTCACCTTGCCTAAGTCTAGGATATTAAGCATGCAGAAGCCCTAATTTAATTATCATCTGTTAATATTGGCTCTAAGTTCATTCCTCTCCATTTAGGATAAAACTTCAGTGATAAGCCAATTAAAAATCATTATCTTCCTACTCAAAACACCAGGCTGCTAACTATACCCACAGCATACAGATCTGCTGCAACTTTGAAGATGGAACTAGCTGCCTCCTGCCTTTAGAGCACTGGTTCTCAACCTTCCTAATGCCACAACCTTTTAATATAGTTCCTCATGTCTGGTGACCCCCAACCATAAAATTATTTTCGTTGCTACTTCATAACTGTAATTTTACTACTGTTATGAATCATAATGTAACTATCTCAGCATTAGAAAGGATTCCTCTAATCCAGTGGTTCTCAACCTGTGGGTCATGACCCCTTTGGGGGTCTCCTGCATATCAGATATTTACATTACGATTCATAACAGTAGCACAATTACAGTAATGAAGTAGCAATGAAAATAATTTTATGGTTGGAGGTCACCACAACATGAGGAACTGTATTAAAGGGTCGCGGCATTAGAAAGGTTGAGAGCCACTGCTTTAGAGATCGCCAAATTAAGGAAAATTATTATTTTTGTTCATTTATCATTCTAAATTTAAAAGTCTTTAGGTTATGTAGAGATTATATTTTTATTTCATATATTTATATACCTTCATAACCATTGGAGAAGTAGAGAATTATGTTATTGTACAATAATAAAAGGTAAAGGTAAAAAGAAATCTGTATCATATTCCTATTTGGACACTATGAAATGTAATGAAACTTCAGAGAATGTGGTGCAATAAGAAGGTGAGCTTATCATAAAATCCCATTGTCATGCACTGTACAGTTGACTTATAGGAACTTAGAAACTTTGTCCCTGTACCTTCCTGATACATGTATCATTTTACTGAAATCTAGTTTCATCAGTTCACCCATAGGAATCAAACTGTGGAAAACCAACTTTTCCGAACCAAACTCACAAAAGATTGATTTATAAACTGGTAAATCACTTTCTAATTTAAGAATGCTGCCTGATCCAAAAACCAGAGCAGTATATCTCATGGTTTTGAGTTTGCATTACTCTCAGTGTATGTAATGCAGACACTGCAGTTAATACAGAGGTGGAAAATACTTAGTTTCTATCCTCGATTAGTTTATAATCTAGTGAGAGGATTTGGCCAACAACACATAGAATACAAGCAGACTACAATAAACACCTGAGTGTTATGTTGTGGTTAAATATGTAGGGTAGGTCCTCTTATTCCTGTGAGGTTATACCTTTGTAGTTAGGAAACCAAATTACATTTTGTTGGATATGTTCTAAGGGCTATTTTTTTCAGACCTCATTATTGAATAATAAGTTACCTTTCCGTTTTCTCTTCATGTTTCTGTATAAAGAACCGGAATCTGTCCATAATTAGGACGGCTTTGCTCTTGAATATGTTCTAGACACTTTATAAAAAATTTTAAGCTCTTAACATGTCCAGGTCCATGAAAAGTCCACTCTTACTGTTGTTGTTCATACATCAAACTTTTCCTGTATTACAAAGTCACAACTACTTGTAGGTTTATTCTAAAGTTAGTGCATACGGCAAAAATTAAACTATACTATGTAGTCAAAGTGCCTGTAGAAATTCCATAAATAGCCTGTAAATTAGAATATATGTGAGTTTTGTAAAACTCTTCAATAAATGTTTATTAAATCATAACATACATATATAATACAAATAATTTTTAAAGTACTTTGTTTATATAAAGGAATTTTTATAAATTAAACGTGTGTGTCGTGTACCATATTACTCAAGCTTCCACTGAATAGATTTTAGATGGGCCACGACCTAACCATATAGATTGGGATACTTTT
Organism: Perodicticus potto; assembly: GCA_963574655.1. NCBI lineage: Eukaryota > Metazoa > Chordata > Mammalia > Primates > Lorisidae > Perodicticus > Perodicticus potto. The sequence goes on along the minus strand of CAUYRH010040364.1, from coordinate 9,619 downwards.
AAAATAGAAAATACCTTATGTTGCTTTTGAGGAGTTTTTCTATAGCTAGCCTATTTTAGGCATTTTGTGTGGTAAAAATAAGGAAATAATAAAGTATGATTTCATAAATCATAGGGTTTATTGCCATATAAAGAGAATTTTTCAACCCTTAGGTTCACAACATGTAAAGAGGGGGAGAATAGTGTGAACAAATCTCATAGGCAACACACTTGACAGACAAGATATATTACCCATGTAGTGAGCAAGTGCCAAAATTATTAAAGTAGTTGCTAAATTGGGATGGAAGTAAGCCACTGTGGAAAGTAAAGTCAGGGGATTAGAGTGAGGTATACTGTTTTGTATGTGGTTCTTGGGAGAAACTGTGGTAACCAGTGCAACAGAGATCCATGACCACACCTAAGGTTCCTCAAAGCTAGGGGCAGTACCAGTATTGGCAGACGAGGCTGCAGAAATCAGCTGGAACAAGACGCTGCCTGTCACAGTGTCATAGCCTGTGTTCTTGGTCTTCAGAGAATACCACAAGACTGAGGCTTGCCACAGTCTCAGCTTTGAAAGTGTCTGTCAAACTCGTAAGTGTACATATATTTTGAAGTCGTTAACTCACTTGGGTTCTGACAAGGTGATGTGACATTCTTGAGGGGAGGGGACTTTATTGTCGCGTTCTCCATGGGAGGAGGAAACACTCCAAGTTCTTACTATAGCAAAATGTGTATCATATAGTTCATTAGCGAACTATATGTTTGGAATCATTTCAAAGCTGCGTAACAGGATTCTTACGAAATTCATTCTCAGGCATTTTTCCTAGGTTTAATGTTAGTCATACTTTTCACTAATTACTATGTTCACCCAAATGTACCATGCAACTGGCTGGCATTGAGTCCATGTTCTGTGCTGACTATGGATAGCCTTAAGGAAATCCAACCCCTGACCTTGCTGTTATTTGCACTTTACTCCATCAGCTGAGCCTCACAATCTATATACTTGAGAAATGATAAAATAGTCATATTTAGCAACAAAGCAGGAGTAGCCATGTACATGAGTATATTTTGCAGCGTACATCTAGCGAATATTATTTGGTAACTTGGTTCACTGTTTCATTAATTTCAACAATAATGTTGACAGTACTAGTTGTTGCCTGACCATTTTCACAATGAGGGCCATATTGTTTCTACTTTTAGGAGAGCAGAATTTGAAGGACTTCCAAAAGCCTTTATTTGAAAGCCAGTGGCAGAGCGAGAATGACGGTTTTCTCAGTCTGCTTCGTCAGTCAGTGGTCTGTTTGTCTATTAGATCCTGGCCATTATATAGAATATTGGGAGGACCTGGTGAAAGATGGTATCTAGAATCTGGCATTGAAAGTCTGTAGGGCTCAGGTTCTCTGGAATCCAACAGTTGTGTGGGAATTTCACCTGTTTCATTTAGTAGCTGAGTGACCTCTGGCAGTTGCTTCAAACTTTGGAAGTCTCAGTTCTTTATCTTCCTTAGGGGTTTTGACACAATTAAATAAAATAACTGATAAACTGTTCAGAGCAGTACCTGTGTATGATGAGCTTATTAAATATTTGGGTTTTAATTGTAATGTTTAGAATATTTTAATCTTAATATTTGGAACTTTTATATACGTCTCTTTTGCATGTATATTGTCAGGTGAAAGCCTATAGTTCACTTTTCGCCTAGGAATGACTATGTATATAACTATATTGATATATGCTTGTAAGGGCACACATAATCTCCACCCTACCACTTAACAACACCTATTTTTGCAGTCACAATGTTAATTATTCCTTTCATAGTATTTTCTTTTTTTCTCCCCTCTCCCTCCTCCCACCCCTGTCCACTCCACTCAGTCTCAAGCTAAAGTGCCTAGACATCAGCTTAGCTCACAGCAACCTCAGATTCCTGAGTTCAGGTGATCCTCCTGCCTCAGCCTCCTGAGTTGCTGGGATTGCATGCTCCTATCACAACGCCCTGCTAATTTTTCTATTTTTAGTAAAGATGGGGTCTCACTCTTGCTCAGGTTAATCTCGCACTCCTGAGCTTAAGCCATTCTCCTGCTTTGGCCTCCCAGAGTGCTAGTAGAACAGGCGTGCACCACTGTGCTTGGCCTCCATGATATTTTCTTAATCTGCTAACATGAGACATAAGGCTACAGCTGAGGGAGTATTAAAGGCAGAGCTGGAAACCAGCCTGAGCAGGAGCAAGACCCCATCTCTAAAAATAGCTGGGTGTTGTGGTGGGGACCTGTAGTTCCAGCTGCTTGGGGGGATGAGGCAGAAGAATCACTTGAGTCCAAGAGCTTGAGGTTTCCGTGAGCTATGATGCCATGGCACTCTACCAAGGGCAGCTAAGTGAGAGTCTGTCAAAAAAAAGAAAAAGAAAAACTACTTTTACTCAACTAGTTTACTTTAAAATCCCCACACATCTTACTTTCATTAGATTATACAGGAATTTCACTGTTTAAAATATTTTTCAATGCTATCTATCTGTGCTTCAGCTGAATAATTCTTCTGCGGTGTTGATTATACTCTAAAATATATGTGAAGCTAGAGTTGAATATGAGGTGCGTCTTTATTCTTATAAACTGTAATAGCATGTACCTAACATCACCAAACCCTATCCTGTGCAGGGACAAACAAGTCAACCCCTATTTCTCAGAGCTTGGTTATGTAAACTCTGGGTAGCATATGTACATGCATATAAAACAATTATGGGTAGCTCTCTATTTTTTTAACAAAGTAATGTGGAATGGATTTTATGGCCACTTTCAATTAATTGCAAGTGATTTTGCTTTTTGTTTTTTGGAAAAACTAAGTTTCCTTTTAAATTTCATTTAATTGATGCTTTTTTGTATGAGAGTGGGTACGGTGGCTCACACCTATAATGCTAGCACTCAGGGAGACCAATGGATGAGGAACTCTTGAGCTCAAGAGTTCAGGACCAGCTTGAGAAGAAGGATCTCTTCTAAAAACAGACAACATACTTGGCAGAGTGGCCCATGCCTGTAGCCTCTTGGGAGGCTGAGGCAGAAGGATAGATAGCTTGAGCTCAGGAGTTTGAGGTTGCACTGAGCTAATTTGATGACATTACTACACTCTCACCTGGGTGACAGAACAAGACTCTGTCTCAAAAAAATTTTTATTTTCCAGTATGAAAACTAGTATGAGGATAGAGCAAAAAGTAGAAATCCACTCAGCTGTCTGAAGTCTGTGAGACTCTCAACTAAATAAATGAAGGTAGATAGTTGATATTTTGACTTAAATATTCCCTATTTGGCAGACCAAAATTTTGCTTGAGAGGAGAATAACATTAGTACCTATCTTGTTTGACAAATCTCTGTAACTTCTTTTATTATTTAGTAGCAGTGATTTGCTAACATTCAAGTAAACCTATATTGTGTTCCATACGGACATGTTTTCTTTAAAATTAGTGCTGCTATGTATTTATATAAATTTTTGGAAGAGGGGTTCCCTTTCAGAATACTCATTGTCTTGTGAGATTGAATGTCCTGTGATTGAAGTATTAAAGATTTTAAAGTACACAATTATAAAGTAGCTCCTCATATTTGAAGAAATGTTTCACAGAAATTCCTCCATGTGGCTCGGCGCCTGTGGCTCAAGCGGCTAAGGCGCCAGCCACGTACACCTGAGGTGGCAGGTTTGAATCCAGCCCGGGCCCGCCAAACAACGATGACGGTTGCAACCAAAAAATGGCCGGGCGTTGTGGTGGGCGCCTGTAGTCCCAGCTACTTGGGAGGCAGAGGCAAGAGACTCGCTTGAGCCCAGGAATTGGAGGTTGCTGTGAGCTGTGATGCTACAGCACTCTATCCAGGGTGACAGCTTGAGGCTCTGTCTCAAAAAAAAAAAAAAGAAAATCCCCATGTTTCCTTGAAATGATGTGTTTATTGAGCTCTAAATATATCTCAGGTACAGTGCTTACTGCTGTGTGTAGAGTGGGGAATAAAGTAGACATGACAATGGGAAAGACAGATGTTGGACAGACACCTCTATGAGGACGTGATCTCTAAGCTGAAAATCTGAAGACTGTAAAGCAGGTCACTCTAAGTAAAAGGAAAATACCCACAGACATAGGGCAGCAAGGAATTTGGTCTAGTAGATAGACTTAGAGAGAGCTGTGCAGTGGGAGCTTAGTGAGTGACAGGAAGAGAAGTAAGAGAGAAGGTGTGGAAGAGGTTGTAGAAATCAGTGGGACAATTCTTTCTCCTAGATACTGTCACCTTAAAATACATTAACTCTCAGTAAAACCATAATAGGGCTAAAGCTGGTACTTTGCCTTTCATTTTAAGGAAGAAATGTTAATAAAATTTGAGTACCTGCAAAAAATTGTTTGATTTTCTGTATTGGGTATTTTTTTTTTAAGCCATCATTTTTGTTGAAATTGCCATAAGCAGAGCCTCTAATTGTTCAATTCACCTACAGACAGATGGCCACTTGAGAGATACAGGAAGAATTCTCTCAGTCTTTAACACTTCTTGTTTAAATTAGGGTTTTTCCATTTATTTTGAGACAAAGTCTCCCTTTACTGCCTGGGCTAAGAGTTCAGTGGCATCATCATAGCTCATTGTAACCTCAAAACTCCTGGACTCAAGCAATCCTCCTGCCTCAGCCTCCTGAATACCTGGGACTACAGGTGTGTGCCACTATGCCTGGCTGATTCCCACTCCCCTTATTTTGTGGAGATTTGGGGTTCTTGCTATGTTGGCCAGGCTGATCTTGAACTTCTGGCCTCAAGAGATCCTCCCATCTCAGCCTCCCTGAGTGCAAGGATTACAGACATGAGCCACCATACCTGGCCTAACATTGCTTCTGAGTTTCCTTCTCCTTCCCAGTTTGTTAGCTGTTGCCTATAAGCACATTCCACACCTCCTATGTCTCCCCTTGGATCTAGTAAGGAAGTGCAGAACTGGGTCTGTGAAGACAGGACCTGTGATGGCGCCAGCATAAAGAAGACAGGGAAAGGAAGGAGACTGTGTGAGGACAGCCGGCCTGTCCAACATCCCATCTCTCTCCCAATGCATTTCTGTTCAGCAGGGCTCCTGTCCTGTGCCTTTTCTTCATAGATAATGTGCAGGCAGTACAGTCCGGGAGGGTTATTTCATTGAAACTTATTTATTCTTTAAATATACCAATTTTAAAAATAAAATAAAAATATGAAAGATGAATAAAAATGTATTAATTGAAATAAAAGGATTTCTTTTCTAAAATTTGGATCTGGTCAAAAAGGCCACACTTTAAGGACCTAGGCCATTGGTTCCCCATCCCTGACTTAGGCCATATGTCGATATTGCATACATTTTGGGGCTTTTTTGAGGGATATAGCAAGATACATTTCCCTATAGACATACTAAATTAAAGGTGTCTGAGACATCCAAGTTAAAATATTCACTAAGCAGTAGAACGTAATTTTAGCAAAGTTGGAGGAAAGATCTGGATTCGGAATATAGATTTCAAAGTCTAGCCTTGATGGTTAACAGGCAAGTAGATGAAATCATCAACTTTATAAACTGAAATGGAAGTGAACTGGCTTTTAAGAGATGAACAGAGGAAAATAGGGCCTCTAATTTCCCCTTATCATAATGAAAAGAACAGCATTTTGAAGGGCTGTTAACCATAATTTCCCAATCATCTGGCATGCTCCAAGACAGATTTCAAAATGAGCTCAGGTTATCTTTTGACTTGGGGTGCAGCCGTTATTGTACTGTCAGTCTTTGTTTGCAGGCAGTTGTTTTGGAGTCAAGTTCTTTTCAATGGCTTTGCTGCATAGAGATCCCTATTTCTTAGTATTTCATCCCCACCCCCTTGTTTGTTTTCCTGTTTAATATTAATAACTGGTAGGTATTTAAAAGATTACACTTTTCAATGCAAAATGTATACTATGTTAGGTACATTGTTGTGGGTTAAATTGATATCTGTGGACCAGTCTGTGAACCTAAGCATTATTTTTTGTTTCTTTGGGAAAAGGCATTGGTTTTTTGTTGTTGTCGTTGTTTTGTTTTTGCTTTTTGAGGATATTTTGGAATAGAACTTGCTTGTAAATTAGGAGCCTGGCTATATCTGAAAATACAGTTTCTTTTGGATCCCTATTCCCCATTTTCTGAAGTTTGATAATAGTTGTCCTTCTGTCCTTTTTAAATTATTCTTTATTATTATACCAGTCTGACTTTATTCATAGGCAAATGAACAGGAAAATAGTCTGGGTGTCCATCATTGAAATGCATTATTTCTAATAAAAGGGGAAAAATGATTTGTTTTATGTTATATAGTACTACTACCAAATTAATGCCACAGTTTAAGCAGTTAACATGATCAAATTGTCTCGCTGCAGAAAGGAGAAACATTTCCATACTGGAAAATTAGCTCTTTGGACATTTGATGTTATTTTTGAAACTAAGCTAACATAACTTTAAATTCTGTCTTAGTATGATGTAGATTGTAGCTTGTACCTTAATTATAATGAAAGATATTTCTAATGACACTTGTGAATAGCTTTAAAGAATCAAATTTGTTATTTCCATAATGTTTATATTAAATTGTTCTTTGATTTGAGTCACAACTTTTAACTTACAAATGCTCTCCCTATTTGCAAACAGTTGTTTTAGGATCTTGTTCTTTTCTGTGGTTTTCCAGTAAAGGAATCACTTCATTTCTGATATTGCTGCATTCACAAAAAACGATTGTTTCCTGGCTGCCCTAGGCTGTGTTTTATTATTCGATGTTGTGATTCAGAGTGCCCTTGAAGGACTTCTTCTGTCTGCCTGGTTTGTGGTCTCCCTATTTTAGATCACCATGTAGCAGCTGCTTGGATAGCCTTCTGTCATCTATTTTCAATAGTGTTGTGTAGCATCCCACATGGCTTCAAGGATGATAAATTGGCCAGACTCCAGGGCTTGTGCTGCAATCCTGCCTTGTCATTTAATGTTAAGTGTATCTCACAGCTGACACTGATGAAACTGTTTTAAGAAACCAGATATGATCTTAAGCAGAGCCAAATTTCACTTTCTTTCTGTTTTTTTTTTTTTTTTTTGGAGACAGAGTCTCACTACATCGCCCTGGGAAGAGTGCCATGACGTCACAGGCCACAGCAACCTCAAACTCTTAGGCCAGGGGTCCTCAAACTACGGCTCGTTGGCCACATGCATTGGTGTAAATTGTATTTGTTCCTCTTTTGTTTTTTACTTCAAAATAAGATATGTGCAGTGTGCATAGGAATTTGTTCATAGTTTTTTTTTTTAAACTATAGTCTGGCCCTACAACAGTCTGAGGGACAGTGAATTGGCCCCCTGTTTAAAAAGTTTGAGGACTCCTGTATTAGGCTTAAGCGATTCTCTTGCCTCAGCCTCCCAGGCAGTTGTGACTATAGGCACCCACCACTCTGCCCAGCTATTTTTGTTGTAGTTGTCATTGTTGTTTAGCAGGCCCGGGCTGGGTTCAAACCCTCCAGCCGTGGTGTATGTGGCTGCCGCCCTAGCCACTGCCTCAGGGCAGATATTAACTCTATTTCAGAAAGCTGCACTTTCTTTAATGTCTCATTTAACCTTTTTACTCATTAGTCCATTCTCTCATACTTTTGACTTCAGAGGTATATTAACTGATGAGTATTAGGCTGACATGTGTACCCTGAAAACAAACTATATTTTCACCCACAAACTCTACGCTATCAACCTATATCCTGTTAGTATATATCAAAGTGTGTAGATCTGACCTTGTGAAGTTTTAAAAAAATTACTCTACCATTGAAGTCAGTTTTTCATGCAGTCACACTGTTTCTGCTTGGACTTCTAACCAGTTTGGTGTAGGGACAAGGGCTTAAAAACTTTGCTCATCAGAACGCTGGAAAAACATCTCCCAAGTACTAAAAAGAAAATTTAGGCCTATCAATATGTTGCTTCAATTTATAAACACTTAAGATGCCACAATTATAGTTTTAATGGTTCTGGGTTTAATTTTGGTTATTGTTTGTTTAATCAGTTACCCATTTTATTAGGAATTCCATTATAAATAATGGGACAGCAATTATACAAAGTCTTGCTATTTATTTTACTTAGTGAAATCCACCAAACTTTTGAAAGTGCTTCTAACCTGAAACAAAATTATCCAATTTGAATTACATATGAAATAGATATTTTCATAATTATTATTGAAGTCATAAAACATAGTTTCATCTTGTGGTAAGAGATAGGGCTTAGATGGGGACCCAAAACAATTTTGAAAGGAGATTATTATCATTTGTGTCAAAGATTTGCAGGAGAGCATAGCTTTCCTTAATTTGCTATGTAGGTGTACATCTTGTAGTTTGATTTTTGCTTTCTTTAAAGTAATGGGCTTTAAGGTAAAGATCAGGATGTTCTTTCTTTATTCTGGATCCTCTTCATCACCTAACCTAACACTTTGGTAAACAACAAGATCAAATTGTCATTTAACTTTTCTGTACTTTAGATACCCTGTCTGTAAAATGGAAAAGACCCTTCCTGGTTATAAAAGGATGATTACTTAAAAGTATTTTCGATTGGCAAAGTGTTATTCTGGTCAGTATTGACCCTCAAATAATGGAGCTATTGGAAGAGCTCACTTCTTAAGAAGTGTGATGAAATGAATTACCATTATATTGAAAAACCTGGTGGAACTGTACCTGGAAATTGATTACTATACATTGTCCATACTTCAAAGTATTTTTTTTCCTTCAGGGTTAGTCTCAGCTTTGTGTCTGGTGAACTAGACTTTTTGTGGGACTTAACTGACAATGTGTTTATGTGAGGAGGATGAGGAACATTATTTGGGAATTTTTTTTGCAAATTAAAATAATGTTTTGATATACATTAAAAACAAAATGGGGGAGTCCATAGCTTTTTTAAAAGGGTATATGTATTCCAGAGCTATAATATAAGGGAAGTTGCAGGAACAGAACATGATATTAACCCATCTTGATATCAGTAGGGGCAAATATTATATTCACAAAATAGCCAGAGAACTTTGTAACCCCCATGTCATAAAAATTTCATAGTGTGTTAGCAATAAAAGTCATAGTAATTTAGAGAAGCCATCAACTTTTTGTACTGGGTTCTTGCAGATTACGACACTTGAGCACATTACATCTGTGTGCTGGATGAATAGAAAGTTTTCTGAGAAAGGAGAAGGACATTATAAGAATTGGTAACAGCTCATCCTGGCACATAATGTTATATCATCATCATTTTATTTTTATTATTATGACTGTGAGAATTAGAGAAATTAGAAGGGAAAATTGATCTGTGTGTTGGGACAAAACTTTTCAAAATAAACTGAAATTTTAAAAGTCATTTGATGCAATATAGATTGAGATTCCTTAAAAATAGAATCTCAGGCTCGGTGCCTGTGGCTCAACGGGCTAAGGCGCCAGCGACATACACCTGAGCTGGCGGGTTCGAATCCAGCCCGGCCCGCCAAACAAAAATGACGGCTGCAACCTAAAAATGGCCAGGCGTTGTGGCGAGCGCCTGTAGTCCCAGCTACTTGGGAGGCGGAGGCAGGAGACTCGCTTGAGCCCAGGAATTGGAGGTTGCTGTGAGCTGTGATGCCACGGCACTCTATCCAGGGTGACAGCTTGAGGCTCTGTCTCAAAAAAA